>QNGE01002375.1:61727-116803 GCA_008508345.1 Paragonimus westermani
TGGCTAACCAGCATTGGCCGGCTGGACAGAAAGGCCCCACTGGCACACCTCCCGGTCTTATTCCTTCGGGTTTACACTGGATATGTGGTGTGTTGGTGGAACTGCAATTGGTGCAGCGCAAGCCAGTTGCAGTGATATATAAGCGCAGGCGTCCTTTGGCTTCGGTCACTGTGACAGGCTAATCCGAATCGGATGCCGCCAACCATGTTTCAGCATAACCTGTACAGGATTTCGTGCAATAGACAACTTTACAAGCGAAGCGTCTTTTGTGGTCACAACACTATAAATAAGCTGCATTTTGCTTCATTCACAACCACCTACACGGTGACTATATTACACGTATAGACGTTGTTTACACGAGTCTCATGACACAGCTGTTCAGGTTCATGGCAAATAATTGCACGCCGAAGTGATTTTGATCCGCCAAGCATGTCCGTTTCATTTTTGACTATTTACAACCCCCTTCTTAAGAAGGAACTTATTTTGATGCACATACACATGCTTCTTTCTTACTGTTCCCAGAATTACTACCAAATTGAATACCATCATATCGTCATTTATCTGCACAAAATTCACTGTGGCGGACTTGTGCATCCCGCGCTGTGCTGAAAGCACATCGTTCGGTTTCTGTGTGTAGTTTAGCAATTCCATGGATCCAAATAATACTCATCCAATTTTGCACATAAGGTATTTATTTCTTACATGCTCTCTCTACTGAACATGTGGCTGCACGCTGGTTCATTTCTTGACAAATAAGCTAGCTATGCCGACAAACCTTGACATTCACCTATCTAAGATACTCCCATTGTGATCATTGAAAAGATAGCTTAAGTTTTACTATCATAACAAATAAAACAAACTGAGGACGAACTGTCACAGGTAGAACATAATAAGCTAGAACTCTAGGAACATTTAAAAGCAATTTGAAGTAGTATTTCAATACTCATTGTCAATTTTTATTACCCATGATGAATGTCTATTGGGCAGGACATTAGACAGCGCGCAAATCAAACATATGACAATGTATTCTTTCGTAAAATAAGTGCTTGAACACAGTAACTCCGTAGAATGTTAGTTTAATTCAAACCTACTTCCGTAATTTAATCAACCGAAGAAACCTGAATGAAGATATGTCATCTCGCTTTGATCGATCCCAAATTTAATTTCATTTTGTCATTTATCAGTAAATACAATTATTGAATGCTGCTTCCGCAATGAACCAGATATTTGGCCCCATCCTTCAGAAGAGAGGAAAAGAATCACAGGTCACTTCACACTCATGCGACTGTTCTTGACAGACAGGAAGCTTAACGTTCACAACTGCTTCAGTAACCTGTTACTAGGTATGACTAATATACTATTATTGCGATCTAAGAACGCGGATGGCACAAGGGTTGGGTATTCGGAAAACTAGTGCATGTGTTATGCGCTTCCACATGACTACAGAAAAAACACCCATCTGCGCACGACACTGAGCTCAGAACGTCACGGTTACTACGGTCGGCAATGCCCGGTTCCTTTATGTACCAAAAACTATCTCATCCGACGTTGTACTTCAGTGCTCCTCCTTGTATCTATCCCGCGACTATTTTGATGTCAAAACCCATGTTCCTGCCTTGCTAATGAATAGTAGTGGTGTGAGTAGTACGGTGCGACCGCTCTTTCTCAATACATTACAAGTGAGTCACAATCAAAGACGATTAGTGCTGATAGAGCCTGATTGTCTCTGGACGTGGCACAGCAGCATGGTGGCTGACTCGAATTAATAACCTTATGATTACGACTCTGCAATATGAGAATGGTCGAAGATGACCGCTGGCCTTGACAGATGTAAGTTCAGATCAGTCACCGAACTCAGTGCAATTCAGCTAATAAATGCCGAAGAACTCGCAGTGGTTCTTACGGTTAATCCAAGTGGGATTGGTAGAAATCGGTGTGCAACCGATCAGGGTACACCGGATGACCCAACAAACGAGTTATTTCGCTAGTCCAAACAATTATCATCCGATCTAGTGCATGAAGCTACTAATCTAATGACCAAAAATAAGCGACCAACCGTTAGAAATGCCGTCAGTGGATGAACGCAGCTTTCCAGTGTACAGCATAACTGTAAATATTGTAAGAATCGCGGCTGATCGGAACTGGTAGTTACATGGATTTCATCTTGAGGGTCATTTTGTAGGCTCAGTTGTTCGACCTCACTTAACGTATTTCATAATATTTGGATTGCTAGATTTTAGTTAAAACTTTGAACTGTCGTAGGTGGAGCAATGTTTACATGTGAGCTGACTGTTTGGACCGAATAATTTAACTGTTAATAGTTTATGAACTAAGAACGGTCGAGCTCACTTTCAATTCCACAATGTAGTTGAGACATTTTCTCCATCTTAAGATAGCCACTCATCAGTTTTGCCCATTTACAACTTAGAGTCACTAAAGCTGAAGTTGCGCTGGGGTTTGTAATGTAGAATGAAGAGCTGTGTTACCCTCGTCATAACCGGAACAAAGACCAGTGAACTGGTGCGTCCAAGCAGGCTAAATTAAGTCCCTGGTTAGTGGTGTATGTAACTGTAGCTAACGTTGCATCAATAGACTAATTACAATCAACAGATTTAAAAGGTAGCCTCATAACTTACTTCACTCGACTTCAATGCATCTATAGTTGTCTGAGGGGCACTGTCCACTGGTTACATGTCAAATCGCAAAGGGACAACAAGAATTGCAACTTTTCGCGACAATTCATCAATCATTCATTTCACAGAGTTCGGAGCTATCAGTTGATTTAAACCAGTAGAAGTGCTCCAGTGTGGACCTACTAACATACAAGTTACTTCCTCTCCTCGAACAATCGAATTTCCTTTCAATCCATACCACTAGCTTTGCCTGTACTCTTGGACATTTTGCTCTGCTATCATACTGAAATAACCGTATAGATGAAAGGAATTCACTGTCTGGAGCGTCATCTTTAACTTGCTGTTTTATCCACTTATTCGTTGATTTGGAAGATAATTAAAACGAGCATTCAAATGACTCCTCCAACAATTAGCTGATAGAATTTTATCCTAACATTTCTTACTTGCTTATATTTCTCCCAAATGGCTTTCACGTGATATTTACTTCGGTCACACAGAATTTGAATGAATGGTTCAGGGTCACCTTTCTTGTCAGCGTTGCTAAATTAAAACAAATGAAATATTTAAAATATCAGAATTTTTATGGTGCAGCAAATAAAATCGAATAGACTCTGTAGGAATACGAACATCACTCATAGCTTGTAAAGCCCCTTAGCGGATTCAGCCAGCGCCTTTCGAAAAGAACTTTACTCGAGTTTTGCCTTTAGTGGAGCACGTCATTAGTGTGTATTCTTGTTTTAGACAGAAATTTGAAATCTAATCACGCATTCACGAGACAATCATGTTGACCAATACACCACTGACTTCGCATTAATAACAACTTATTTGTCCTGGGCAACCACTGAACTATAGTTGCTTCTGGGTAAGGTACAGATTGTTCATCTCGTCTAGAGGAGATATAGTGCCAGTTCTATTAACTCCATTGAACGATCCTACAAGAATTTTCTTTAAGTTCAACTCACAGAAAACACACAGGGGCGCAAAACCTGCGATCGATTGGAGGTATACAGACCGAATTTTTTTACTATTTATCAGTAATCAAAATATCACTCTCACCCCACTGACGTACAACCCCCCGCGAACATTTAACCTGATAATAAAGCTTGTTTGCAAAGCGTTTTCTTTTCACGACTAAACTGGACATATTTACAGCAATCAAAATGTCGTCCAACAAGTTTAATGATTTTGTAAAATATCCGCACCAAAGTTTGTACAAATGAAGTTGTAAAGTTTGGACGTCGTGTTTAACATGTTATTGAAAAACAGATTGGGAATAACAACGTTACGAGCAGGTTGAAATACTCTACGTTTCAATCACCCCTGGAGGAACAGAGGTCACATGAGATTTGCCGTGGTTAGGTCAATTTGTGTTTAATCTGTCCGGATTGGTCTAATCCTTTGCCCACTAAGTGGGGGTGAGACAGATGTAGATGACACATTTGTAGTCATGAAGCAGACTGTTCGCGACCAGTTCCTACAGTTTCTTAACTCGAAATGCAACGCCATTGTATTCACATTGGAAACGGAAACCGATGAGCGCTAACCCAATTTTCTAGACTACCTAGTCAAAGTTGATGAGCAACAGCGATTTCAGGTTTCACTGTGCCGCAAACTAACCCATTCTGGCCGTTTTCTCAACTTCAGCTCGTTCCATCCAACCGGTATGAAGAAAGATGTCATCAAATCACTCGTCAGCAGAGCTAATAGGAACTGCACCACTGAGCTATCCAGAACAACAGAGATTTCTCATATCAAAGAAATGTTAGCCGCTAATCACTTTCCGAACGCATTTACTGAGAACACAATTAAGCGTATGTCCACTAAGGAGGGGACCATAACGACCAGAACTTTCAAGGCTACTGTGCAAAACCGTATCGTAAACAAACATCTGAAAAAACCCACTACATCCTATTTGAGTACGCTTTCCTGACTGTATTTCGGTTAGGCTATACCTAAGAACGACTGGTAACACATCCTAAGGATCCAATTCCTATTGGCGACCACAGACTGCGTCTACGAAATCAAATGCGGTAACTGGAATGCCGGCTACATTCGGCAAACGAGTAGACAACTGAAATTACATGTTGCCGAACACAAGAGGCACACGAGATTTCCTCCTAAACGCGCCGATCAACTTCAGAAACTAGAGAAGGATTCGGCTATCGCACTGCCTGCACTGTCAGAGAATCACAACGTAGGTTTTGAGCAAGCTAACTTCCTATGCGGAGCGATGCTGTGCTGAAGCTCTCACCACTTGCACACATCACGCTTACGTTAATCGCAATGGTAGCAAAACACCGTCTGCAGTGTGGCGTGGATGGATAAACAGCACCAGACACGGACGCGTCTTATCTACATCTGTCTCACCCCCACTTAGTAGACAAAGGATTAGACCAATCCGGTCAGATTAAACACAAATTGACCTAACCACGACAAATTCCATGTGACCTCTGTTTCTCTGTCAATGTGATTTCGATTACAACACTCCTGAGGAAGGCCACCCGAGGTGGTTGAAACGTAGAGTATTTCAACTTGCTCGTAACGTTGTGTTATTCCTAATCTGTTTTTCAAGTTTAACGACTTCTATTATTCCAACATGCAGAGAAGTCCCAGTCGTGGAAGCATCGATTGGACTTAACAGGACAGTTATTGTGTCCCCACTGTTGTTGCTATTACACGTGAATGTGGCTGAACATTTGCACGATAATTCAGTCGTGCCTAATATGAGGTTAGAAGTGTAGTAGTCAACACGGTTGCCCCATGAAAGCGTAGGCGGACTTCTAGTCCTG
This sequence comes from Paragonimus westermani, assembly GCA_008508345.1. NCBI lineage: Eukaryota > Metazoa > Platyhelminthes > Trematoda > Plagiorchiida > Troglotrematidae > Paragonimus > Paragonimus westermani. Next base: position 67,150 of record QNGE01002375.1, read on the forward strand.
ATCGTGATGATCTCTAACAAGTGGTAAACTTGGGTATACTATATCTTTTGAAGAGGATGACAATGACGTTTATTGGATTGGGAGAGCTGTGACCGTTTATGAGCGATATTCAAATCACATTAACGAAAATCTCATATTACGTGCCGAAAATTACAGCGTGTGTTGTGTTTTATTGTGAGTAACCGCTAGCCAGGGGACAGTTTCAAACAGGATAGATCAACAACGGCTGAACGTATTCACCATGGAAGCCGAAAGCTTACAACTGGGAAAAGTGGTTGATATAATTTTATTTTTAGACCGATCGCATAATTCTGTCTGGTAGTTTCATTTCTTTTCGAACCTGAGAGATCGGTAAATGAACCGTAAATGCAGTCCACCTAAATCTCTTATCACTTCACTAACCCACTCAATGTTACACTAGCACTCTCCGTAAATCAGAAGCGTTCAATTTTTGTATGTGGCTGTTATGGTGAAGTAACTAACTGATCTAGAATCACTGAGTTAAAGATCGCGGGAAAGTCCTAAAAATATATTATGATATGATGCCGTATTGTATCGTCAATTAGTTCAGACGCGTTGATCAGAAATTCTAACGAAGGTCACATATGCATTTACCTTCAGATAATGCTACCACTTTACCCTGATTTTGATATTTCACCTCCCCACTACCTCTGGTGGATGGTTACTATAAACGGCTAATGGGCTATCAACAAAAGGTTCGCATCCAGCAACCCTTCTCGTTGTATTTGTCAATCAGGGACAGAGAGCACTGTGTTTTGTCTGTCTAGTGACGAGAACATAGGACAATTTGTGGTGAATTTTTCACGAAAATCTCGTTAATATTTTGGAGTTTACTTAATTAATCAAGCGTTAATAACTCCTTAACCAAAACACTGGTGAATACAATCTTGCTGAAACAGGTTCCATTTGGATAAACTGTCATTGTCGGAAGAAGAAAAGGGAATTTACTTACGATTATCAGCAAAAAGATCCTTCCGGGTTTGTGATAATTCCAGAACACCTTAAGTTACTATTTATGTTCGTTTACACTAAGCACATTATTGAGTTCCTCGAAGTAAACGAAGCAGTCATTGGCAAACTCATAATTGAGAAATTTATCTGAATACAAGTGTAAGGTGTGCAAGCCTTTTCTAATCAACCAGATAGGACTGTATAAAGAGGTTATAACTGGTAGCCAGCAATTAATGACTGAAGTAACTAGCACCAATGAAAGTATGCAATATTTTAACATTTTTTACTGAAAAATCGTATTTAGCTGGATTTTTTCATGTGAAGCAAAGTGCTACTTAGACGGCTGGTTCAAGCATTAGACATCCACCGAAATAAACTTCCTAATTCAGCTGATCTGTTCAGTCTTACTTGGCCGTAAAATAGTCAATCGGAATGAAAGGTACATCTACTTGTTAAATGGTTACGAGTTTGATTGATGAATATTTAAGAAATACTTGAAGCCAATGTGAGGAGTTGGAGAGTATTAAACCGGTCTTACGGTTATCCAACATACCCAGCACCAGCGTTGTACAGCGTTCTTATATCCTGTTCGACTTGTGCATCGTCTACCAAAAGCGACATATTTCCAGTACGCTGCGCCTGCTCCACAGTCTCTAACGGATTTTCCTGACGTTTACCTCGCAGCTGTCGTAACAGTAGCGTCTCGTAAGGTGGCTTCGTCTCCTTCATCACGTCGGATTCTAAAGTACGACTTGCAGCCTCTGAAAAAAAATTAAAAATCTGTTAAAAGTTATTGAATAAATTAGATGGCATGATGTTGAAACGATGTGCACGTTGTGAAATCCCAATGTGCACGTGAATGTCCAGGTTCAATCCCCATTTCCTAACCAGTCTATTGCTTTACTGCATCGGAACAGCAACAGTTCGGTGCCAAAAGAAGCCAGTTATTCCTTGATGTGCTATCACAAAAAAATTTTTCAGTGTCTCACTTTCATTCTGCTGACGGTGAATGATAGGAAGAACGAATCCATCATATGGTTCGTCCGATTCAAGAGGACTTAGAGGTCGTGGAATATGATAAAGCCACTTCCGACAATCTCAGGGATCTTTCCAACCCAAAAAAGTTGAGCTGTCTTTACTTTCATCTTGCCAATTGCTTGATTACAGCAAGCTTTCTGCACCGCTGAATCTGAAGCCAGTGCATGCGCGTGATTCCCATGACTGTCTTCGTTGTGCTACAGGGGAATCAAATATTACCATCCTTCATATGGATTGTATTCAGCTTGTTAGCTGTTGTGTTGAACCTCGGTAATATCGCCATCTCTGAACTGGTGGGTAAATGGGCTATCACGTGACTTGACTTGATGGGAGAGAAAGAGATAAACAAAGTCTGGAGTGCGTCGCTTTCACAGGTTACTGCTCCAAAATGTCAGTGGTGCACACTTGATTGTGACCTACAGCGTGCGAGGTATTGATTTACGTATGACGTTTTTGGACATCATATCCCAGTCAAATTATGAGTGAGTCCAGTGTCATTTTTTTGTGCATAACACAATATGTTTTTTAGTTATCATTTGTAAGGTCCGCTTTCTTTATTAACTCGCTGACATGTATACACGCGATTGATCATTAAGACTATCTGCAACATTACGTGAACGGACAAGCTTTGGCACACACGGTATTTATTCCGTTTTAGCTGTGTTGCAACTTTCAATATTCTTGCTGAAAATTTTCCTCTATGACTGACACATGTATCTTCGAATCGTTGTTTATTGTCTCGAAGTCTTTAATACACAGCTTTGCTGCTCACTGTAGCTACTTTCAGTGCAATACAGTGAAGTCTGAACAGTAAAATTTGTAAACTGAGATAATTTCAACCGCAGCTGCACGGCGTTTTCAGCGCTACAGCTCGGAGTGACCATTAGAAGAAAGTTTTGACTAGGCAGTTTCACTTTATCATTTGCAAGGTAAATTTTACATAAGTTTATTTTACCTAGCTCACCGATAACTGAGAGCTGCAGCTGAATCGTCCCTTCAAACTCGTTCAACCGTGAAATTCGCTAAGTTATATACAATCAGACTTGTCGATTGGCAACTGACTGAACACTTTCGCTACTGCGTTTCTTATTACATGAATAGAACTATTTGGAGGTACTTAGTTACACACACACACACACCATAAACTAACCAGCTAGCTAACCGCATGTGTTACAGTAATGACTAGTGTGATGATTACTGTGCCAACTAGTGAGTGGAATGAACGGATTCTCAATACTCAGTGCTGATCGTTTGCCCTGCTGGTGCAGTGAAAGCTTTGACTTCATATCCATGATGGTAGTAAGTACTTCCTTAAAGAAAGTTCATTCGGCTCATCCATGATGGAAACATTGGTCTTTAGGCACTGCCATAATTTGTAAGATAAACTATTGCATTCATTCATACTGTATATGAACAAACTGTGGCAGTGAACAACGATCGATTCCGTTTACGAGAGTGAACCAATTTTGGCGGGCTGAAAATACACTGTTCTAGAGGTTGATTTACATGTGTCTAACAAATTATTATGCAGTGAAGGTTATAGTTCCATAGACAAGGTGCCAGTGACGAGGTTGTTCTGTACACCCATCAGACGTAACCGATATTCTTCTAAACTCAAAAGTGTAGTACAGTGTCCACCCTTGCTTTCGATTTCTTGCTGGTTCCAACGTGAGGATCTTGGTAGCTTAACTAACACAACAAACATTATGATGATGGATTGGTTACGTAACGCCAAATCTCATGGAGATTAGTCTGCCAAGTTTAAACAAAAGCATAACACAAAAACTATTGGTAAACCATTTTCTCTCAGAACAGATTGGTTGAAAATCAGACAGAATTTGTCATAACTATCTGAAACTGAGTTACTAATGTAACAATCGAAGCGATGAGCCACAGAAGACAATGACCGGAGAAATTTTTAAGTTTTACTCAAATCATGTGTTCAGTTGTCACTTGTGTTGGCTCAGTTATCTATCACCACTTATTCGAGAGCATCTTTCTGTTTGAACGTCCCTTATCGATCGTGGTTTTGATTCTTACCCTCCGTGAGTTATCAGATAGTGACTTCATTCCGCTGCTGGAAATGCTAAACATCACCTGAAGTACATGAGGACTAAATAAAAAACCACCTGATCACCTGATTTACCAGAGTGCCAGGATGAAATATAGAACTCACTTTTGGGATCCTGTTCTCGAAGTACTGAAAGAACAGAGAGCCGGACATCAAAACTGCATTAAAATCCCGTACAGAAATGAATTTGACCAAGTTTTTTTACAAGAGTTAAAAAACACTGCTGGAACAGCTGCTGGAAGGGGCGTTTCTTTGTGATATTGGTTACCGTCGTCGGATTTATGGAGGTGTTGGATTTGATTAGCTCCGTGTGTCCCTTGATACATCACATAAAAGCCTGCTAGCGGAAGTATTTTTTAAGTACTCAACCAAGCTATTACACGGTAAAGAACAACATTTGTTACATTGCAAATCAGAAAGCAAACAACACTATCTGTTTACAGGCATGGGTCTATCCCCGGTATCAAGACAAAAATCTTCATCACTCAAGAGAAAACAGCCAAACTACAATGGCACACGGTAATAATCCTAAATGGATTTCATATCTGCTTTGCTAAACAAGACCTCAGAAAGTCTTTATTAGTAGGTCGTCACCAGGCTAGCAAAAACTCATAAAATCGGTATGGGCATCTTTACGTCTAAATCAAACCAGTGCACATCAAACAAACAGAAGTTTTTCAAAACAGGAATAACGCAGTTCGTATGTGGCCAGCAGGAAATCAGGGGAGTAAATGGAGCTGAATCTAGAGGGTTGAGTAAAAACAATATAGAGTCTTCTTTTTAGTTGCTTGTTAGGCGATTCAAACCATACTTGCTGCATCACGACGTCAATTTCTACCTTATTATGAGTCTGGTAATCCAGAGTGGCTCGCACTCATTTGGGAGATGAATCCTGTTGGCCGTGCTACAGTAGTGTTTTATACCTCTTGAGTTGGAAAAGTTTCCAAACAATTTGCGCTATTTTTATGAAATACTTTTGTATAGCTACTTCTGGAAGTCGTTTCACTCTGTCGCAAGTGGATCTGCTGAAGAAATTGTAGAATAGGTTTGTTGTATTATAGTTGTCACAACTTACAGTTGCTACTAGAGTCGTTTGTAATATTGTAGGCAGTAGTAACTCACTGCGATAGTGTTATTATGCTGATCTGTTCAAATAACACAGGTATGGTAGCCAAGTCACACGTGACTCCTACCTGTATCTTCTTTCAGTTGATTCAAATGAATTTTTAGGATGATAAAATATATGTGATATCGTCAAATTAAAAACTGCTTACACATGGTCAGGTGCTGTGATTCACGGTATAAAAAAATGCTTTTCTTTCGGAAACCCAAACAACCGGCGATAAAGGTGAACGCAAATTACGTTGAATTACCTTCCTCATATGCCTTCTTTAGCATATAAATTTCTGTATTGTTACAGCAACAGATGGTAGAGTTCAGCACGGTCGTGTTGGTACCGGTACCTTTCATCCCTTTGTACAGATCGTAGGCAAGAATTTTCAAATGACCTCGGAAAAGCGTTTGCAAAAGGCTGTCATAGTCACCTCTGGTGTTAGACTTGAGTACTTCGACCAGATCCTGCGAAAAAAATTATTTGAGTACACTGTCATACGGATGAATACAGAATATGGTATGGATCACGTGTGAACTTGTGGAACACATGACAGTTGTCCACAGGCAAATACGTATAAGGTCAAAAATCACCCAAACCAAAAAATACCGAAAATAACCGAATAACAAAGGATGTTGGATGGAATTTCGGGCTAAAATATATTCTCTGGGTAGGCCTAGTATGAAATCTCTTTACCACAATAGTTTCTGCACGCACTGATCGTGCGTCTCACTATTCGGATAAATGGACCAACACACATAATGGCAAAATAAACCTGTAGCCACATTCGACATCATTTATGGAGGAAAAGTTATTTTATCTAAGTAAATGACTCAGTTGCCGATTTCCATGCTGCCCTTACTGACCTTCGGTAGTAACCAGGGTGAATTGGCTTGTTTAGAACGATGGGGCCAAGGTGGTTTGGATTGTAGTGCACCTTGCACAGAAACGTTCACAGTGAAATAAATGTTGACAACTACCACAGTTTACACAGTCCCGAATGTAGATGGATCAACTATCGTGACTCCAGGTGGTTGTCTGTTCTCTCTACCAGTTGTGCTTTTGGTGCGCATTTTCAAGAACCTGTAATTAACCCTATTCATCCTAACAATGCCGATGTCTTTTGTGTAGTTTTTCCCTCTACCTTCAATGATGTTGTGACTCAACATCTGGAGCATCTAGACTCCCACATGCCAGTGGCGTTCCAAAACTGGTTCAGTTCATTTAAGCTAGGCTGTCAGTAGTCAAACCACTCATACTGACAACTAATTTTCTCTTACGTGTAGCACACTTCTGGTCATGTGAGCTTTGCCTGCTGGCAATATTTCCTCTAGCCCAAAATGATCAGGCAAGTGAAAGCTGGAAAAGGTGATCGGTGCACACTGCAAGTACTGATATAGTAGGGCATTTTTGTGATAGGCAGATGCAATGTACATTTCGAGCCTAACCGTCACATCCAGTAGTGTCTGTAGGTAATTCCTTCATGGGATGTTGGCCACCTCTGAGGAGATAGCGTGTTGTTCACACTCAAAGGTGTATAATCCTCATCGGTGAGGTGGCCGCGGTACACAGATTAACTAGTAGGAATTGGCAGCGCATTTGTCCATATTAATAGTGACCTTTACATTGGGCTCATAACATCTGCAATAGAATACCTCATATAGATAGAACTGGGTTTGTAGACTGTTCGTATGAAACTTGCTGTAATTAGGGCAAACCATTTGTTTGATTGACACATCCAATCTTGTATTCACGTGTTGCATCAGTACAAAGCTGGATCTGCCGTCGTAATCTGCATTAGCAGGTAGTGGTAGGTTTCGATGATATTTACGGAAACTTGGTCGATAGGACTGCCATCTTTGAGATACGAACACAGTTTATTTTGGTGCACCTGGTTTACCTTTATCGGTAGAGAATGAACACTGTTCACACGATTCTGTTCAACGTCGCACACTGGAACCACGTGTACTATCGTGGACCTAATCTTGTTGCACTCGAATCGCCTACCTTAGTTGTTTCCTTCTTCTGAGGTGACTGTTGACTAAGGGAAGAAATCGTCTACTTCAAACACAGCATAACGCGTATTTTGTTGGAATGAAAACTATTAACCTAACTACTTCAGTCTCCAGTACAATGTGGCCTCGTTTGTTACCCAACCTGTGTTGACTTGTCTCCGGTGGTCACTTGCTGAAACGTTTAATTTGTTCACGTATAAACTGTATCAAATTGCTTTCCTTCCTATCACACCCTGTTTTTAGGAAAACATGGAACCATGGTCTACCATTACAGAATTGTTGGACAACATAGAGCAAAATTATCAGGCATCACTTTACAGCATAACACTGTACTGTAACTACTTGACAATACCTCCTACCTTCTGATAACGTCGATAGAAAGCTTCGCGAATTTCATGGCGTTGAGTTTGGCTACGATGTCCGAGTATTTCATTGATTGTATCTTCGTCAGTGTCTGAAACCAAATTTGGGTGAAAATAGGGGAAGTCGGACAACGACGAGTGGTGGAAATTGAACAAAATATAACAGAACTGGTGAGTAGGTCCAAGCCCCTCTTTATTGAACATCAGATGACCACTTCGATTTCAAATAACAAGTTTGTGAAATAACGAAGACTACTAGTTAAAGCGACTAAAGCCATTTCGGTTAATCACGTATATCTGTTGAGCTAACTTCACTTGTATGCGATCCAAAACTAGCTTTTTTTCAGATTAACACTCGGAGACAATAATAGTTGAAATAATCAAACATTTCCTCACCTTATTCGGCGTTGTGTGGTGGTAATTATATCAAAAATGGCCGCGACAAAAACTATATGAATACTTAAAATTCAGTGAGTGTTACAGCTAGGGTTGTTCAGGAAGTGTCCTGATATCCACGCCTGTCAGGAAAACCACGTGATTGGCTACGATCGCATAGTAGTTATGAAGATGACCATGAGTAAGTGACATCAGAAAGTTGGGTAGGGTTGTGGAACACGAGGCACGCAAGTAGTTCCGTGGTTCTCACTGAAGTGCAAAACTGGTAACCAGAGGAAAGTAACAAAGGAAGGGGTTCTGATATTTCCACAAGCGTGCTAGAGAATACGGCAGATAGTTGTGATTGTGTGTCTGTAGGGAACTGCTATTTATTGTAACTAATTGTGCAGTACTCCAGGTAAAGATGTCAATGACAAAAAACTTCTTCATGTTTCGGTTGAACAGGATAAGAACAGAAATATCTAATCAGAAGCTATGAAACAACGCTTCAGTTTAACATTTTGTCCCGTTGCAAAATTACAAGAAACTGGGAAGCATGCTGTCTGTGTTATTCAGCACCAAATACCCACTTTGTCGGGTAACCACAACTTCGCGATTGGTAAAATCGTTAATGGGTGCCATAAGATTCAGTGATAGGAATTATTCTGAATAGAAAAGCACTACAATACGGACTTCAAAAGAATTAGGCATGTTCTAATCAACAGATTGAAAGCAGACGTTGATTGTTGGCCCAGGCGAATTTTCTGGCGATTAGTGTACACAAACCGCAACTAGGAATACAAGCCGGCAGTCGATAAAAATATAATGAGTAGCTTTCTATTGACATTTGTTGCACATTGAGGACGTACAATAAAGCTGTCATACCTCAACACGAAAATTTAGCAATACAGAATTGACACACAAAAAATTCAGATGATTTTTCGTGAAAATCCGATCTTAGAATGAGCTACACCAGTGAGCTACTAATGACCGGTAGTCAAGTATGTAGACGGAAAAGCCACAACCGACGTCTACTTGACCGAAGCACTGAATGTTCTAAAATGAGAATCAAACAACACACTCACTTTCTATTTGATTATCGTCCTAAATGTCCTTATAACTCGGCTCCGAACACTTGTGATGTAGTAATTACAAAAAAGGGTGGCCGACTGATTATAGTCATTCGAACCGTTAGTAAGTTTAAGAGAGTGATGAACTATCACATTACACCACAGACCTACAAGATTGATTCTAAAACGGTATGTCCTTAATGTTTGAGTTGAATTGCATGAACGAAACCACTAATCAGTCAGTTAGAGGAGAAGCTGCAATTCCGGTTAATTCAGCATGTGTTTGTTGTGCGGTGCGGAATGCTGTAGATAAGGCCCGAAATGTGATCGGTTTGTAATGGTTTCAGCATCAGACATGTGCCTAAGACTTTAAGGTCAGAGCTACAAGCTGCATTCACTAAAATGTATCTAGGTCTGCGTGTGCATAAGGTTCCTATTGGGATGAAATTCAAGGCTGATTATCGGATCGTAGACGCGGTAAAAGTTAAGATGCTCCGTATAATTCTAGCAACCTATGTGGCCACCGTGACCGAAGATGAAGAATGTTTCTATTCGCAGTTCCCTGGATGGATTACTCACAAGCGGAAGTCGTTGAGCGTTCAGACGTGATACTTCAATCGTGCAGCATTTGTAGTCAACAAGGCTAGCTTACTTGTAACTGACGAATTGCAATAATCAGAAATCAAAGTATCCTGAGTCTCCAGAATCCGCTTCTTCTTGTCACATATAATAATGATATCATCAACATGCAAATTTTAACGTTTCAGATGGCAGCTGATGAATGCTGTTCAGTCGTTGATATGCAGAAATCATCTTTGCTAATTGCCAAGCATCAGCCACAATCTGTGCAAAACAACTGGAGGTGACGCTGGGACTATCGTAGTTTTGCAAATAGACAGGCAATAAACGTTTCCTCTTTGCTTCTCGATTCTTTATGTATTCGCATAATCTCTTTGAGACCTTCATGTCGCATGTTATGTAACTTGCGGAGAGTATGAGAAATGTCGTTTAAATTGTATTCTGTTCATGTTTCTGGCGGTAAATCGTTCCGGGTAGCCGTTGTCTTGAAGTACATGCTTTATTAATTCGAGTTCATTTTTTAACGTATCCACTGGACAAATTTTGTATACCCTATCAGTCAGGCACCACACCAGAATTCTCTTCTTTTTTGTGTACTGATTTGTCCGGGCATTCTTGCGATGAATCCAGCGTTGAATAGTTCTGCTTATTCGTCGATGTAAAAGAACATCTGGGAAAGATAGCTTGATTTCAGTTTCCTCCTCAAGTGTAAACTTGACTGACTGGTGGGCACGATTGAATGCTTGAGTACTGTGTACATATTAGTATGCGAACTAGCTACGATAAACATATCGTCTAGGTATGGGTGGTATTGAGTGAAATGACTGGTGGTGGATTGAAGCGCGGTGCGTTCAAGCTTTCCCATGAATATATCGGCCAGGAGAGGTCTGAACGGGGATCCTATTGCTACGCCATCTGTATGCGGTTTGTTCATACGTTGCACCTACCATGGTCACAAATCCGTCGGATCGATATGCAACCGGCACTGTCAAACCAGTGGACAGGCGTCACGTAAACGACCAATCAAGCCATCGCCAGCTGACTGGCCAGTGACCTATTTTCTCCGTAATAAGTCTGACCGATATTGTGCCGGCTTGAAGATGATGTATCGAAAACGTAGGTCCGCCTATATTTCTTCATTGTCATGATCGTAAGGGGCATATTTACAACGCAAGTCAGTTCAGAATGTGATTGAAATACACTACACCGCGTGACAGTCGTGATATACTGCGGTTACTTATGACCAGACGCGTTTATATGCAGATAACTAAGTTAATATCTCGGTAACCGTTGGTTGGCTTATATAGTGTGTAAATAATGGCCTCACACAATTTTGATTGGGAAGAACCACAGTCATCCTTGAGTTTGAATAAATCAACAACAGAATGCGAAGGCTGCGATCAAATGTGAGTGATGGTCAACTTGAAAATAAACCAAATCCCCGACTACTCATCAGTAATCTAAAATATCGCCTTGCAGGTTTAATGAGTTCTGTGATCTCGACCTGTCTCGGAAGTCCTAATCGCGGGGTTATCGATTGGAGTTAACAGGCAGTAACTGTGTCTCCTCTCGAGACGATCGGGCAACCTGATCATTGCTCACAAGCGAGAGTGGTTGAGCGTTCAGATTTGATGATTCGGTCGTGCCTAATGTGAGGTCAATGGCGCAGTGGTTAACACGGTTGCCTCATGATTGCAATGTCCGGAGTTCAAATCCCGGCCGTGGCAAGGATATGCACTACTGACGAGCTCAAATGAGAGCGAAACTCGAGTCTAGTGCTTCTTTTCGAAAGAGGCCGGCTGGAAAGTCTATCTGAATGCGAACGTTGCGATCAAATGTGAGTGACGGTCAACTTGAAAATAAAAACTGTTCGACTTAGATAGAAAATCGCTTAGCTCAGAAGCACCCTTTCCGAAACGAGGAAGTACTTAAAATGACACTCTTGGCAAGTGTAAACATCATTTACACATGGGTGTTAGTAATGACAACGTAGTCATGTATGAGCCCAGACACTTTAAATCCTTGTATACTGTTATATTATTTTTGCAAAATAACGTGTGATTGCAGAAAGTAGGCATCACAGTATTTCAAGGACTCAGTCGTTCTACAAGCTACTCACGACATCCACAAATATCGTGCGGTCGAAAATTTTCACTTCGTAATTTAAATTTTAATCTTACCGTCTTTCATGTCGCACATCGCAATCTTAGGGCGCTGCCTTATGAATATCGATTAAATCAAGCGATGCCCCCCCCCAGTTTTTTCAAGACGATAGTCCTTCAGTGCAAGATATGCGAAGTGATTATATTTCACTGTTTTTTCGCTATGCTCCAAACATGCGTAACTGGACGTTCTATGTAATCGACTGATCAGAGTGCACGAAATACCAACCGTTCGCACGTATACAACTTTGATGAACAATATAAGGACCAAATTCAATGATTGATTGAACAAAGTTTGTCAGTCCTCAAATCTCAATTAGAATATTGTTGTAACCAAGTCACCGTAACACCGTTGCGAAACTGTTGAAACAAAGTATTAAAAAGTTTCAACTAACGCTTCATTGCTCCAACACCAAGAGCCGACTACTCTGCATTACAAATTAAGCCGTGATGTGAAACGAAAATTAAGCAAAATTTTGTTGAAGCAACTATTTGCTCCCATTGATGCGGCAAAACCTTTGCTACTCATGTTCCAGTACAGTCCTTTGTTTATACATTCGATTAAGGAAACATCCACCGTCCAGTGTGTTAGTATTTTGTACAGTTGGTCTTCCTAGTGACGCTGTAATGATGGTTTGTTTGTCCGTGTTTTAATAATCTGCATATGCATATATATATATATAGGATACTAGTAATGTAGATGTCTAACTTAATCGGTTTTCATGCACCCTAATTCTGTGGCTCATCAGTTAGCTTCATTACTCAGGTTTGACCGCAATCTTTCGCTACTAAGCATTCACTTTTCATGTCATAACTGCCAAATTACCCAGGAGATAAACTCACACGAAAGTGACATCAAGTGATGAGATGGTAATCAGGAATTGCTGACAAAGCAACTAGTCATTATTTCACAGGATACAGACTGACGTCATAATCTTTATTAATCGGTCTGACCTTAAGAGGTGCCTTTTCAGGCACACTAAATTGCTTGCAACTGACCGTTGTTAATCCCGTTTGGTATGTAAATTTTCGATTTGACACTCGGTTTTTGACATTTCGTAATTCATTTCATTGTCTACCAGCATGCTCATTCTCTGTGCTCACTTTAAAAATACTATTCAATCGATTTGGTTAGCCAAATACTGGCTCACAGTTAGTCCGTCAGCGTGCACGCACATATAGGCTCACTATACTGTATGACTGACTGTACTACCAGCAATGAATCACGCTCCGTACTACTGTGTACATACATACATTGCTCTATACTAAAATCTACCACAAAGTTTGAAAGGTGATGAAAACACTACGCTACCAACGGCCTTGAATGATAACCCTTCTGCAATGTAAAAAGTTGACCCGGAATTGTTGAAACTCATCGATCGTTCACTTATCTTTCGTGAGTGAATCGCCTTCTTAGACTGATTTATATTTCCATACTAAACGCACAGCACGGAACTATTGAAACTTAGTGACAAAGAAAACAGGATGATCAGACGAACGATGCCAGATATTTTGAAACAGACCACATCACCCAGAGAAAATAACTGATCACTAGTAATCTAGTAAGACAAAAATAAAGATATATCACCACTCGGTAACGTCTAACTTTAATCTCGACAGTCGTGAGAGTGAAACCAGTAAATTTGGTGAAAACTGGACATATCAGCAACATGGAAACAGACCAACTAAGCCTTTTTGTTGAAGGAAGATCGAGCGTGGCATGGCCATCTGTATACACGAAGATGCACTCGCACTCGTATGCTTTCTTCATTCAGCAGCAGTTCTGAGCTGCATCGATCAGAAGGTGTTGACACGTTATCTTTTCCAAAGAACTAGTTGCATCACTGGGCTGGACAAGTTTGTTTGCTCCGTTCACTTGTTGCAGTCCACATAAAATCTAATGATTTTACTTCAGCAAACGATGTGAATAAATTGAAATGTTAACATCTCGCAACAAGTGAAGTTTTTTTGCTTTGATTGTTTGGATAAACTAAATTTAATGTTAAAGATTAGTAACTAACAGCAGCACTAAAAAGGGTACAGTGTAGTTTAGATAAGTGGTTACGCGTCGCTGGCGTTAATAAGCTCTGAGAAACTTATTATCGAACTTCGAATGTCGCAGAATAACCAGATTGATTCACATCATTCTGCAGTTCATTAGTATTCTCTCTCCTCCGCCTTGTTTTGTCTTTGACGAATAGCAGACAATTTTTTTCTTTGACCAGAGCACTGCTAATAACCTCAACAATACGGAGGTACTAGTTCTTCCCAAACAGCGTTCAATCATCTCCCGTTATATGGTAAAATGATTACTGTTCAAATCGTCTTCAGTCTAGTGGGTTAAATGACCCCGACCCTTTCGACCTCGGTCGTCCTTAAAGGTGCAATTTCTATCTTATTTTCTTCCGTTTTGTGTGACATGCTTACCCACCCCCAAGAGCCCTACGTTGCTGAAATATGTATACGATATAGCCGACAATGTTCAACCTACGGAGGCAGACGCACACCCTCATCCTGTCGAATTCTGGTCTAACGCGCACCCTTTGATGTTTAATACTTGCAAATATATCGATGTTTTTATTTTCTCATCTTAAAAGAACAACTTGCCAACGTCTTTTGGCGGCTGTCTCAAAACACAACTTTAAACACGGGTTTTTCCCGGATGACAATCTGTTAACTAGTTGGGGGTTACGTTGCAGTGTAACTTAGCAGTCTCTCATGTTAACAACGTTTTTACTGATTAATGCTCAGGGTGGTTTCCAATCTTATCTGTTCTCACCCTGTCTTCCATCAACTCAGGTTTGCTGCTCTCAGTGGTTATTTTTCTGTACATTCTGCCGGACCATTTACAGAAGGTTTTAGACTGATTTGCCAGGTCCGCGGAACGTTTTCATGGCGCTGTAGGTATTCCTCTTTAAAGTCTTATTGAATATTTCGTGGTTCAGTATTTTAAATGGTGTAATTCGTTTGCCTCAAAACGGTTGTCCGATTCTGATAATTTTGCTCAGTTACATTATCTTCAGCTAGATATTGCCTCGACTCTATATAAATCCGTACAGCTGCAGATGATTCTCCAGTTATCCCTGAATTAGGACACTTTTGTGAATCAATCTTCACGCTTTCCAGAAGACGACTGCAAAATTGAACCACTGGCTCTTTGTAGAATCTTCTGTATGCTGAAGACCTGGTTGGGTAACTGTTGCATATTCACATCTCGATGTGCGAAAAACAGTTGCCTGACTTCAGCTGACATAAATCTAATTTACGTAAAGGTCTGTAAATTTAGTCAGTTCACTCAGAAATTAACTGAAAGCGAAGAGACCATATCAGCGAATTGTCAGTAGATGCTACTTTGGTAAGAAGTTATCGAAGAACGTGTCTGGTAATCCGACGTAGTTATTGTTGCGCCTGTTTACGCACCCAACTGAAAGTACGGGAGGGTTCGTTAGTGTGTTTGATGTGTTAGATGGTGAGTTAAATTTGTTTGAACTGGCAATAGAACACTTGTTTTCTCAAGCTGTTACAATTTATTGTAATTGGTCACTTGTGGGTCCACAATTTGAAATAACATCAAAGTTCCTGTATGTCCTAACGGCACTTCTGTTAATTTGTGGAGGACTTTGTTCTCGCATTCCCCTTAAAAATAACCAGAGACTTTTATCATAGTTACCGTCTAACAGATTTGTGCTATTCAGTTCTTTAAGCCCTAGTTGATTCAATTGTTAGAGTGTTGGCAGTGTATGTGAATATTTTATGAGGAATACATACCATAAGTAGAACGCGATTGTCGTGCTGAGGTTATCAATATCCATCTTGTAGGTCACAACCGTGCACCAGGTAGAACTTGGTGCGTATGATTGTGGACATGGCTGATGGAGAACGAACAAGGTTTTTCAATTTTGAACACGGAAGATAGGTTGTAGACACGTAGGACAGACGAGTGGACACGAATAGTAAACGACGGTAAGACTGCTTTTATGTTAATCGGTGCACATTCCTCTTTCCATTCGTCTTCGACTCTTAGATGAGCGACTTCAGCTGGATTTAAACCTAGCGGAACGAACCAGGCTGATTGTGCTTACTTACTAATAGCGTAACCTACAACATGAAAGATCTGCAGCGTATCTGATAACGTTAATCCATAGCTGCTCAAATGCATCAGTCTGATTCAGCTGAGCCTTGTCAGAAACTGCTCAACTGTTTAGGTGTTTAGGTTGGGCAAACCAATTTTGAGGAGTCTACCTTTCCATAACTACTGACGATCCAGTGCTTGATGTCTCCATCGTATGTCATGTTTTCGTGTTTGCACTCATTAGTCACAGAAGGCATAGCTTGAAAAGAAGGCTGCGTATCTAACCTTCTATTGTTGTTTTTTATGCGGTTCATGTGATTAAGACCTTCCAGCTGATCTCTTGTTGGACGAGTTCCACGCGATTTATCTCTTTGTGTTGTAAACAGCTTGACTGATCTTCCACTATCATACGTTTGGCTGGGTCAATCGTATCTGGTTTCAGCAGTCTGGTTCATTTGACGATGATTTTGAAGGATGATTACAGATCACACTATTCCGGTTGCCAATATTAAATTGAACCCTGCCATGCCAATACAGTACGTTTTGATCAGTATTGTGTTAGCGGCATATGCTCTAAATGTCTTCTTTCTACTTCCGCAAACTAACTGTAGACCAGTCTCCAAAGGTTAGTTTACTAACTTGATGTAATCTATGCGGTGCACATTCTGTTAAACAGCCACCGTTTGTTGTACACATCCCGCATAAAACTTATAAGTCCGCCCACATGGCCACATCGCACTGGGCTCTCGGTGGCGGTATATATAACGTTTCAGCCAAATCAATGTTGGAAAAGCAATTCCACATGACATGCAGATGCCAACTGGACGGTAAGGGTGAACGCCTGTTTAGTTTCCTCAGAACAAAGTGATTATGTGAAGTAAATAAACCGTGGGTGGAGAGATACCGTCAGCCAAATTGTCATTCATAATTCATGTTGCAATAACCTTTAATTCAAAAAACATCTGATCTTTCAGGCTAACTAATCATAGTTTAATAGAGAACGTTGAACGAATCCATAGTTGAAAGCATGCTATGTTTATGTTTTTGAGCTATCCGTACCACTAACTTTAACTTGATCAAAAAAAGACAGTCTGCTAATTGGCGCTCAAAACAACAAATTCTTTGACAATGAACCTCACTGCGGTGGTAAGTATTCCTACCGGACTCATTCAAATAAACTAGCCCTAGTTTTTTTGGTTTGAATTTCCGAAGGAAGTAAAATTTAGTCTGCCTCACAGGAAGACAAAACAGAGAGACTGGAAGCCGAGAAGGTTAAGCTTCTCGTAGACATTCCAGTGGGAATTTATGATATTTAGTAGTTAGCAGGAAACTCATTTTTACGGTTTCGTGCAAACATATGGTACTAGTATAATCGTAGCAACGAGGTAGTGTGGTGTGATAACTAGCTCAGTGACACGTCAGTGGTGGTAGTCTGAGATGCGATCACAACTACGGGTCTGAATGAAGTGGTTACACCGGACAGGCAACAAAATTGCGATTATTGAGCCAACGTGGAGCACAAATTTCTAAGCTGTTCGTCATTTCACAATTATAACCTGGATTTGTACTCCCGCAATATAATGGCCTCGGTAAAAAATGTAGCCTCTGGTTTTCAGATCATATCTTATGTGTTGATCAAATCGTGGCTCCAAGCTGAATCCATCTAAAGACCTCAGGAAGATACTTACTCAACAAGTGAACAGAGATTCGAAGATCACTGCCACGAAGTTGAGCTCAGTGCTGGATCAAGCAATAATCATGTATCGTAATCTAAACTGTACCCTCATAAACATTTCGACGTAACATGTAGAAAGTCCTAAAGATAATGGAAAAATCGCCTCCTCTCTGCTTTAAAAATCAAATCTACTTTTGTCCAAGTCATTTATTCGGGATAACTCAATACCGTTCTGTGATAGCCTGGTGTACCTTAATTGCTCCTATCGCGTATAACCTGAAATGGACTGGCCGGCCTTTAAATCACAAAAAATGGGAGTATACATAGTTTTGTATCAAGTTGTATACAGTAGTGTGGTGATTGTAGACTGTGGATGCCAATATGATTCTTTTCACAGAAGTGTGTGCCATCGGGCTAATCTGTTCATTCTTCTAGAGTTTCATTCAATACGACTTGATCGTAGATTCGTAACTGTTAGCGGAATGTGCAATGTGTAAACACTTGCCCTATTGGTTTCACTAGCCAGCAATAGCAACAACATCAACATAATGGTAAACAAGCTTAGAAAAGATGGCTAACAAGCTATATGTACCAGTTTGAGTCCACTTACTTATGCCTTTGCATGCTTTGTAAATAGCCTCGGCATCTTGATCTGGATTAATATGTGCTGGACAGGTGAGGGTACCACGGGCCTGCATTCTATGTTGGTTGGCTGTCAATGTGGGAATAAGGCGAATAAATCAGATGATTGACTCAACATTAAATAAAACTCTGGAGAACTAGATGGATACATTTTGACAAAATTTCTGTGAACGCAGTAAACATTACGGACGTGAGATTGTGGGGTCAGTTCAGATTGTTAAAAACGTAAGACAAATAGCTTGCCGAAGGACTGCATGAATACTCAAGGTGAGATTACCTAAGAGATAATAATTGATATGCAGGAACGAACCCAATATAGACCCGTGTTAAATGTGTTCAGTTCGATACTGTCAGAGAGGCACAACCTATCTGATCTGTCCCTTTGTTTAGAATCCAGTTTAATTTCCAGCAAATGCTGGTAATCGGCCAACAACTTTAACTTCAGTATAAGCATATAGGAGTGCAAATGATACGTCTTTTCTTCAGTGAGCCAACAAAATTGGGCAGAAGCGTCAAAAAATGGACGAAAAAACGAAGAAACAAGCAAAAAGGGGATACGAATATTTAAGGGAGAACACCTTTTCACGGTAGAACTACAAATGGTCCCCATTCCACCTTAGTTCTTGCAGTATTGCCAAATATAGCAAGCATCCCACCTTGGGTCTTGACTTGGAAACGCTTAACTTCCTACGACTGAAATTAGAGCTTCCCCTCTCAAAGTACAGTTCGCGTATTGTTCATCCGGTTACCATTTCTGGCTGACTGTTTGAGAACTGTGCAGCCGATCAACTGGTATATGCGAGCTATTACATGTTGTGTGGCGAGACCACTATACTAATTCCCATATTAGATTTGCTTATACCGATAATAGGTTAACAAACAGGTCCACTTTGAGCTTATTTTCAACGATAATGCTGCTGACAGACAAGCAAACAGGAGTGTGTAACTCATTTCTCTGAAGATATCTCGTTAAACAAAAAAATATCGTGGATTGATGCCGGTGAGTTGGAACCGGAAGCAATCAGCTTTTAGTTATTCATCACGAAGCAGATTGTGGGACAGGAGTGTGACATAAAATGATTGCAAAACAATTTTGGTTTGAGTGAAGAGAACTGTTTTCAATAAATTCTCATCTCATCTCATCTTAATTTACACTAATTTCCTAAAACTTTGTGAGCATAACCACAACCAAGTCGTGTTTGTGTTTTACCCAATTACCTTACCCTCATACCGTTTCCTATCAATGACTTTCGTTAGTGTTAGTTGATTTGATATATACTTGTACCAGTATAAAATAAGAATTCATCGAAAACAGTTCTGTTCGCTGAAACCAAAATTGTTTTACATAATTTCTACGGGGATTTTCAATTGTTATAAGATGATCGGTTTAAAAAGATATCCGTCATCCAGCCTTGATGCCATCACATATTTCTACTAAACACACTCAGCTATTTATCACAATCATTGTGAGGCAACCGAAGAAGACGGTGGAACAATTGGTGCACAAAATGTGACATACTGTTCAGCATAGGGTGATTCGCACTGGTTCGGTCACAACTTGAGAAGAGTACTGTTCGTACTGACAACCCATATTATACTTATATGTGTACCAGTAGAATATTCCTTTGTTCAAAGTAAATTAATCAGTTTCTTAATAATGTTCATTTCTTTGGCTTCAGTGACCACCTTTCAAGTGAGGTTTGCTCGTTACAGTTGACGCAGCACAATTCCATTCAGTTTGGCAGAGTTATATACAAATGTCAGACCTTGACGACTGATCGGAACGTTGAGGGCAGATTACTGAGATGTGATGTTTCCGCAAGAATTCTAGTGAACCTGTACGTGTGTGAAGTCTCATGGGTGATTGTCTTAGCGATAGTATGCAGATTACCACAACCTCATTCCGACAAGTAAAGTGGGTTTAGTTGCCTGATCACCTGGCTCTGTTGAAGTTTATTTGCCTACCTAGTTCCGTCTTGATACTTTATGTTCTTGGAGAGCGATCCTTAGCTAGGAAGACAGATTTTCATCCCCGTTCCTCAAGGTAGATCGTATGAAGATTTTTAAAAAGGTATTTGAAAGGCAAACTTATTCGTTTGGGAACTGCTCCTCAAAATCTGTGAGATGAAAATTCTGAATTCTAACTTCATTCCATTATGTCGTCGCTTGATGAAAAGCATAAAACCGCTTGTCTACGCTTCTTAGATCACAGTGGTGTACTTGGAACAGTTTACAAAGAAGAGGAAACGAATCTGTTACTGAAACACGACCTACCGATAACTTTTGCGATTAGTGCATACGAATCGAAACCAACTCATCCAGTTTGGTGGTCACACGTTTTCCCCGCAGGTTCAGCCCTCTTTCAGTTCTCATTTTCGCAGTGCATCGCACCTATATGAGCTCGTGGTCATAGTTTTGTAGCCAAATGATACGATGTAAAACATCATAAAGCGAGCTCAGTAATCTTCGCTCGCTCTGTCACAGGATTTATCCTAACTATCAAGTTGGTTAGAGTCTCGTTCTTTAACATATCCAGATGTGGTGGTATATTCATTCCGCTTACGAAAGAGAACCAAGATGAGGAATTTTGCTGCAGGCCCTTCCTTTCGCATACATGTTGCATCTATATCTAGAGTGCTTTCTGACAAATATCTGGTCAGTGTACTGAGCAATAACATGACATGATCACTATATTGCTGATGCTATCAGGTAAGTCTCGAAAATCCCATTCTATATCCCACCTTCAAAACTTCTCTTTTCCATACCATTTGGTCATTCGGTCTATCAGATACTGCATACAACCTCACTGAAGTTATTGTTCGCGAGTTGCTTTTACTGGATTGTTGTCGAAGGACTCTCTAATCCCTGGAGCATCTATCCCATTATGACGGCACTCCCCACATACAGCTCGCTGATTTCATTATTTTACGTGATTACACGGCTGTGAAAATTTGGCAATAAGATTTCTGTCTCACGCAACTTACCTTCCCCATTTTGATCCTTCTAGCTGCATTTCTGCAGATTCTACTAGATCTCAATATAGACATTTATTTTCATAAACACACATTTGACTTTAATTTCCTTCCACTACTCCTTGTTTAAGTTGATCTCTGCACAAATCCAGTCCGTTTACCTTTGAACCAAGCATGAAACCCATTCATTTATTCCGTTTAAATGATACCGAATCCGGCTGCTCAGTGTCATATCTATGGCGATCAAGATGGTTGTTTTGGTGCGACTCAAACCCTCTTGCTTAATTGCCCCTCATTTTTGGAAGATGGGAGTTTACAAAATGTTGGGCAATCAGCTTTTGGGGTTAAGCAGAGCTCGTTACTGATCTTACATTCCCACATTTCAAGATGACGATGATTCACCCCGTGCTTGAGCTAGGATCTGCATAGAGTTGTTCTTTCGGGATCACATCGCTAACAGTTCGAGTTTAAAAGCTTTTCTGCTAGGACATTTACTGTCAATCATGTCGGCCATGAAAAACGGGCTAGTTCAGGGGATTGTTTTTCTGATCATTTGATAAAGCATTGGGGGTTATTTTAGGTCTTGTGAAAATCAATTAATCAAAAAGTGAACGCTTTTCAGCATTGAACACCTAAGCAACCAAGGCTTACAGATGAACGCAGATAATCAAAAGTGCAGGTTATCAATGATCAGGGGCGTGGCCATCCTGTCATATCCGAGCCAGCTGACCCATATCAGCTGACCTTGGCTATTTTTCTGCATAGTGCTCCAGCAGACGTTTACAGACAAGATAGCAACAAGTATCGGACGTGAAACACTGTTAGGTTTTGTTACCTCACCCACTTGAATACTCGTCCACAATGCAAACTGAACTATCTAGCAAAAGTGATGATAGAGTGCTTGAACACTGAAAGTTCGAATTCGACCGAAATATATCGGTTTTAACACCGAAACATTCTACTAATACATTGACAGTCAAGTGAACTCTGACTATTGATCTCAACTATTCAGTGTAATCGTGATTTATATAAGGAACGCCCTCGTGTGGTCAACATGTGGTCCAAATACGCCAAGAAGGCAAAAGAGGAGAGAGAATATTTTGAACTAAGGAATAGCAAACAAGAGCAAAATAAAACGGTAACCATAACAATGAAGAGGTCAGCCAAAAATACTGCATTTAACCGATGAAGAGAAACAAGCGGACCAGTGGACTGCCAATATCTTAAAGAGTGACATCAAGCGACCCATTGTCCATTATAATTGATGTCACGTAAGTGAATGATCGTTGGTTTGATAGATTGGTGTATTAGATGGATGGGAGAATCCACGCAGACAGAGGAGAAGAGGATTCGTTGCAAGAGTGCGTGCGTACAGGCATACTCAACTGCTACTGTCATTCCGATTGAAGCTGGTAATCCAGGGTGAACGGGTGATGTCTAAATTGTACTAGAGACCGCGTGCCTGAGTCAGAGATTTCAGTGCACAAATGAACGTGTGCACATATAACCGCTAGAGGAGCTGCGGTCAACTGATGTACTGGAGGAGGGAAAGAACCACATGTCATTGGGCTTGGGTCGACTTGAAAGAAGTTTTACAGACTGTTGTAAAGGATCACAATGACCCTGTTCAGTGATCGTTTTTAGTCGAGGACCTCAGGGCATGCAAGCAGCTCTAGATTGCGACATCCCTTCGGCGTATATTTCAGATGCCAGTCAACCAGCGTGTTCTACAACTGGGTGGTGCCTATCGCATTACCCAGTTTAGGTTTTACACATTGAGTTGAATTCTGTAATTTGGTCAGTTGGTAGCAGTGTATGAATATCAGTTGACCGCTGTTCCTCGAGCGTTTGTAGGTACACGCGTGCACTTGTGTGATAGAATCTCTCATTCAGGAACGCGGTTCATAATACAAGTTAGGCCCAACCCCGTAGAGTTGAAACTTAGGTGAACCGGTGAGGTCCGCAATAAACGAAGTAGGAAAAATCTGGAAAGTAACTAATTGAGAATACAACTCACCACCTGCGCATTATATAAATATATACATATCAATCTGGTAATTGTGCAGGAAACCTGTTTCTTTTTAACGGTGTTCCGAGAGCACACCCGAAGAATATGTCAAATATCCGTGTGCTACGATATGTTTCACCGGCAGTTTCTTAGGGGATGAATAGTCTTTATTTTATTCATCTTTCTTTCTTTAAAACTCTCTCTTTTTATGCTCCTGCTTGCTCCGTTAAACCTACTAACTGCAGATCTACAGTGTACAAATTATAAAATGCACCAAGAAACTCGGGTGAGGTGAACAATCATACAGTCGCAGCCCAACGTCCAGGTCCACGTTATGTGAACTTATGTGCGTCTGGTTTTGGTGAGTGATAATTGAGAATGTCGGCGGCAATACTGATGATTGAATCGGAGACGTCAGTTAAGGCAAATTATACAGAATACACCACCGTTCTTTGTGTCTCACGTAGTGCCTTATTTTTGTCTTAAGGAAACAGGAGTTGAGAGGTTCAGCTAGAGCCGCGGTTGCAAACGCCACATGACCAATCTGTCCTCAGACCTACACTGTTAGAGTCATCCATCTAAGTCCAGCGTAACCCATGTACAGGAATAAAGTAGTTGAGGATTCTGAGGAATCATACAACTGGATCATACTTCTTCTTGGGCGAGCTTAATGCACATGCATTAGCTTTCTACGGATGCTTGAGAGTAATAAACAGAAACAAAGCAAAGTTCGGGCAGTAGAAACGATACACATATATGTCAAGGCTAATGACTGAGTTGCAGTTATAACAAGCACTGCCCTCACATTCCCTGGCATACTCTATTGAGGAAAATTACCAAGTGATTACCTATACTTCGGCAGCTTCACACCGGTTCGATATAAACGCACACTAGTGAATACTCTGTTCACACCAGCAAGGGGAATTTGTACTACGACAGACTTGCGGAAGAACTAGATCTGATTACTTCTGTCAGACAATCAAATAGTTATTCCAGAAGGTTCTTGAATAAGCACAGTAGACAAAAAGTACCATCCGAAGAAGTGGTCACTGTTAAAAAAGATGGTCCACACAGAGCTGCCTTTTAGGGGTGATTGTACCATCCATCAACCAACACAGCGATTAAGAAATTCAACTAGATGAACGTTTAATGCAGCTGAACTCCATGTAATCCCTCGGACTCAGAAGTTACCAGTGCTTTTGATCAAGAAAGATCAGTTTGTCGGTGCCGTTCCATATTGTTTACCGATTTGTATGTAACTGCGGAGGAATTTGCATAGGCAGAACCGAGGGATACTTGAGCTCCAGAATGAAGGAATGTTTCCCCAAATGGATTCAGAATTCCGTGATACGGGAAATTGATAATTTTGCTGAAACGCGTAAACCGCCAGTTTTCTCAGTTGCCAAACAGGCCCTGACCACCGGTCACGCTATCGATCCGTCTTGTACAATTAGAATCCTGTTATCTCATTATAACTCAAGATTCTTATGGTTTGCTGAAGCAGTTGCAACCAATCGACTCAACCAGCTCTCAGTGTTAATAAACATCTGTTTATGAACTTGACCCTTCCCGGACTTAATGACTTAGTCTAACCCACTTATTGATTATCCACCCCTCTAGTCGTTTGTTATAGAAGAAACCATCCATGTTATAGTAAAATTGGTACTGATGAGTCAACAAGAAATGTTTTCATCTACCAGTTTTCAAGCAGAAACAGATTCTAAAGTTTAATACCTGACTCTGGTGATGGTCAGTCCTTCATTCAGTTGTGTTAGTTACATGTTTTGTGATTCAATAATTGTATGGGGAAGTCTCGTTGCGCCTTTCTACGGGATGTGTCACCTTCCTTGTGAAAAACTCATACGGTGATAATTCACCTGTTTATGTTTAAAAACTTCTAGAAGATCTATGATTGTTCTCATCGCAGCACTCAACCAATTTTGACAGTACGATGAAAAACGTCACTTCACATTTCTTCTTTGTATTAGACAAATCAGCACCTTCGACAAAGTCCCCAGCATACGCGTAAAACAAGCCAACCAGCTCACTGTGACAGAAAGACGAAATGCATGGGACTGACGTGAATTCCTTTTCATCCTGACTCACAGATGTTGACAGGCCAGCTCAGTGCAAGTAATTTCCAACCCTTTCAATTGAAATGGTAATGCTGTGGGCGGTTACGTCATTTCAGACGCTTTACTTGGCACACGAAGCCTCTGCCGTTTCTCCTGATGCGACCACACATAAAGAATGACTACGCGTAGATCCGGTACCGTCATTGTTCGAACCACTAGTATTGCCTGGTATGGTTATTAGTTTCATTGCCGCAATCTTCTCGCTATCATTTGAGCCACAAGGTTACACTAACCCTGCAATTTTTACAGACCACATGTTGAACACACATTCACACGTTAAACTGCTCAACGTAGCATGCAGGTTCTTTTACACAGCGTTTTGAACTTTCGTCTATACTTCCGTCTTCATCCTTGCCACTAGTAATCAAGAAATGCTGCGTTAAATACTTTCAGTGGACTAGTCGCTAACTAAATCTGTTCACAGAACTGTTCTATCTCTGACTGTCTGTTGGCTAAATACCGTTCTATCAAACCTAATGAATAACAGATCGGATTCTGAACATCGAATGAACCTTGTCTGTCACCCACTCAGTGATGTTTTGATCTGACCTTCCCTCAACAGAAATCTCAATCGGATGCTTACCTCGACCACTACACATAGTAACCCATGAAGATGGTAGCCTGGGTAATGAAACACCAAGTAGTGTAAACACTTGTGTAAATCGTGCAAGTATTCATGAAAAACGAGAAAAATTAGGTCACCAGGTTAATAGGATTCATTCTGCTATCTGGTAGAAGTTAACTTTAATGTGACCTCACTAAAAGGACATACTGACTTCAGATTATTCGCGCAGCCAACGTTCTTTAATGGGCATTACCTGTGCATCTTTACCGGCAGTGATGTGTATCAGTTGTACTGACCCACTCATAAAATAGGTGTGTATGCAAAACTATTTTGGCTGATTTGTTTAAAGCAGTTGAAAGATACATTAACCCGCAAGTATTCCCACATTGTCTTTCTGTAATTTCTTCTATTCCTTCTGCAGAAATAGCTACATGAGATTTCTGTTCTTATGCAGCAGAATTGTGAATCCAGGCTTCAGAAGTGTGTTGACAGATTCCCCGTGCCCAATCGTCATCAACTAGTTCCAGTTCTACTTCAGCCATTATCCAGTCCTTCACCAAGATCCTCTGAAGTGCCATCTCATTTAAGAGTACAATTATTTAGTAATACTTTGCTTAATCAGAAGTTTAGTTACCCATAAATGTAGTTCCTTGGTGCCTGTTGGGCTGCTGAGTGCATAACCGTACGAACTCCTTAGTCCCTCTGGCTGCACAGCGTTACTTTCATATAGGCTTACGGACACCTTAATTTCAAACATTGTATGCTTTATCCTGACTGTATTGTAATTTATTTCATTTCTGTGCATTCGATGATGACACTGATTGAAATCTTGCGTTTAGGGTGTATATGACGAATTCGTAAGCTGCTATCATGGGAACATTACTATCAACTGAGTGTTTTATGAAAAACAGCAAAGCGACCATTAATCAAACGCAACTGCACCACCTAGTTCAATCGTTAACTGGTGTACGTAATAACTGCAAACTGGAGATCAATGGGTCAAAAACTTAATTCAAAGTATGCACAAAATTGTTCTGTATTACAAGTAATTGAACGCCTACTCACCTTAAAAAAGTTACAATCATTAACAGTTGCGTGAAACAGACCATGTTTAAATTATCAGGATCCCACGACACGGAACCAATCATCTTTACGAATCAATCCGACTGTGGTGTATTGTGAACCGTAGCCAAGTGACTTGTCGTGCGGTCCGTTTCAACCCCCCTCCTTCCGCCTTATCGGATAAGCTCAACCGAATTGGATTTTTTGTGACACAAAGCGTGCGCTTGCTGTGAGCGTGTGATCAACGTTGGCACGCCCTTACAGATCGATACGATGCACGCGCTTGCAACAATTGACGTGCCTTAGCATACACACAATTTCCGGCACACAGAAGGTCTCGTCGTAATCGTGTGCAGGCGAATTGATGTACTTACGCTAAATGATGAGCATACCAATGGGGCTGGGCAGTGCAGCCGTAATTAGGCTGTGAAATGATCAACAAGGTCGTCTCTGAGTCTGACTCAGAGAGCAAGACTGACTTTTGGGATGCCAAAGCGATGACGCCGGTGTATTTACACAAGGATAAGTTCAATTGAAAAACAAAAATGGGACGAAGGTTGCTTTACACAAAGCGGCATACAGTAAACTTCACTTGACAACATTAGCATAAACCACCGACTTCCTTGAAGTCAATTGAATAAGATAGAGAGAAGACGCAAATACCGATGAGAATTCACTCAAAAATCTCTAGACTGAATAAAGTACAGTTCCAAGTTCTTTCTTTCAAATTCTCTTTTCTGACAGGGTTCCGTCCACGAACACATTCGAAAAGGACAAGAAGACACTTGCACTAAGTTCGTTTTGAGTATGTAGTCGATCGAACGAAGAACACACGTGCTGACATGTCCTGCCTGATGATAACAGCTGATTAGACAGTGAAGCAGACCAATCGACCTAGTTCGGTACATCGGCTTTTTCGTCGCTTGGATAACCACTTGCTGAAGCTAACGGTCGCACGTTAAAACTAGTGAGAATTGACTAGAAGTAATCACTGCCTGCTAACTAACAACAGAGACAGTTGTGAGACGATGATTACGACCTAAAGTTCTGCCGAAAATGTGAGTGGCGACTGGGAAACTCATAAAGCAACCAATACATAGAAAGAAACCTGTGCTGAGCCGTCTGTTCTTTGAATGATATTCAAACGTAAGCCAACAGCACTTAGTAGGCGACACCACGATGAGTGCAGATACCCTGACGGTATTGCAGAATGAGTTTTTTATGCGCATAATTTTGGTTTGTATATGTTACAGTATTGATTGAAAAGTTCATAATTACTAACGGCCTAATGACTTCGGATTGAAACAGTGGTACCGATTGGCCAGCCTCGGTGCAAACTCTGACTGGCTCATCGTTCAGAAACTCAAGATAGGGCCAAGCACTCTACCTGGTTTCAATGTACTAATTACTTTCAATCAAGAAAATGAAAATACCCCCAACGCCCCCTCGCCGGCATCTACGAGTACACAGGATAAGCGGGCGGAGTACACCAGTTCAGAATGCGCTCAGATGTGTAAATCGCATGCTGGTTTGTCGGCGTATGCTCACGTGCGTCGACGCAGGGAAATCGCAAAACAAAAGATAGGTGCACAGCTTCCTCAAATCTTCGGCTGCGCCGACCATGACCTCAGCTTTTTGACCAACACTGGCTTCCTTCAACACAGAAAGTATGCGCATCCCGTCGAAAGAAACTGCGAAAAGCCCAGGTACACGAAAGCCGCTGGATCAAACTGGTTTCAGCAAGAATCGGTTTCTGTTGTCAGAAGTGCCGATAAGCTGGCTCCGTCGTTCTCTAGTCGATGTGCACTTCATCCCTGACTCCTGTCACATTTCTCAGGCTGCACTCTGGAGGACATCTGGACTCATCTGTGTGCACTGGATTGACAGAAAAATGCTATCTCCACTGCTAATGCAGTCTCCGCCTTGCAGACAAACATGACGTCGGACAACGAGTGACAAGCTGCTAAACATTCCTGTTTGGCCCAAACAGCAATAACCCAAATGGAGTCCGGTAGCGAGGTTTCATAGCACAGAGATGGATGTCTAAAAACTGCCCGCAGTCTTCAGACAGGCGTTTACACAATGGTACGAGTATGGTCAGTATTGAACACACACGCTTCACAAGCTTTTCCGTACACCTGGCGATTGGTCAATTGACGACATGCTGTTACCACTGCGATAACCTACACCACTAGGGAACAGATGCTGAAGGCTAACTACTCAGCGTTCTGTTGCGGCCGCAGTTCCGTTGTTAAAACTAGCTGATTTATTTTTTTTAATTATCAACTGTTTGTTTGTCTCACCAGCCATTGATAGCTTGAACAGGTTGGTTCGATAGGTTTCTGTTTTTTGACTGGTTGATTGTCAGACTCTTCACATTTATGGTTAACATGACACATCTGTTTTGGTCACTTACTGAGTGGCAAGAATCCAGTGTACGCTTTCATGTGCCGTACTGTGACTCCGCGCGGTTGGTGTGTGTTATAACATTTAGTGTGGTCAGTGGTAGATCACCATTATCATCACGAAATTAAGATATGAAAAAGTTCATAAGCTTCTCAAGCAGCAGCATGAACCGAATGGAACCACTCACTTGAAGGTGATTTAGATCATGGTGAAGAAAATGACAGTTCAGAAAGGCACACAAGTTGCAGTCACAACGTCCACAGCAGAATAAGTGACCAGCAGCACAACAGAGTTCAATTGTCAACCGGACAACAGGATCACTTTGCGGGCTTGGTTCAGGTTTAGTGAGGACCTCAGTGTTGTAACTATGGTCTACCAGAGAACTCACGTGAATTTCCATTCATCCGTACGGTGTGGTGTTTAACTCGCACTTTCAGCGAGTGTATATCACTGTTCAACATGCGATTTAATTGCCTGCAACTCAGTAAACAATATTGCGAGGATTTTTCAGCATACGCAGATGTAGTCACTCGGCAGTGTAAGAAATCCGAACCGTCACATCTCATCAGCAATCAGCTTGAAACGAAAATTTTTTACGTGAAGTTAAATCAGCATTCAATGAGGAGATCTGTACATTTATCCTTTGTAGGTAGAAAAGAACCAGAAGTGGCCTTGCAGACTGTGACGGATGAGCGTCAACAGTTAATAATCCTGTAAACGACAAGTGCAACAGCAAAGGAAACATCGAGGTATGTGCTTTATCAATGAAGCAGGAAGTATCCAGTCAACAGAATTCACAGCGAGGCTACCTAGCATATGCCAGCATTGTAGAGAATGACATTTCGCACGAGTTTGCAAACTTCGAAATCACACTTGCCGTAGATGCAGTAAATCTGGGCACAATGAAGTTCGTAGTGGGATGGCGCCCCCATCCAGACGTTTGCAATAACCCAGTAAAACGTCACCCTATTTTGCAGTTAACCTAATACTGTCTTCGCTGCATTGGATGATGATATTCCAAGTGACAGAAAGCATGTTGACATTTTGCTGAATCGTACGTAGGTGCGTCTAAAAGTGGATAAAGCCTCTGTTGTTCCATTCGTCTCAAATGGAAAATGAGATTATTTACACAGACCGGTTTAAGTACAGATCAACCATATGGCATGGAATGCCTCGAGAATGGAAATCCTGTTTGTGGGAAACTTAAAATATGAGCTTCATTTCAGCAACCTGCATGCTGTTAGTATCTGTGACACCGAATAATCTGAAGCTGAACTCATTAGGTATAGACTGGATTGATAAACTGGTACTATTCAACATGTCATTGAACTCAGACTATAGCCAAGTCTGTCAGGCTGACAAAATTATGCCGGCTTCTCAGAAGCCAGAATCTGTAGGGATTCAAACGAGGTCATTCGAACCCCTACAGTTAGCACGGGAGTAAATGTAGAAATGGTTCTACGGTTACAGGAGAGTATCACACCCTTTTTGAAGGTAGTCTTTGGTCTTCCATCTTTGTACCTTCGCTCAGGTACAAAACTAGTTTTTTGTTTCAAAAGACCGGTTCACTATGCAATTATTGCCTCGCCGGAGGTAGAGTTGAACCCGTTAAAAAATCGGTTCAGTAAGCTGTTCTGTTTGAGCCGCACCCATAGTAATATTATAAAAGGC
This sequence comes from Paragonimus westermani, assembly GCA_008508345.1. Lineage (NCBI taxonomy): Eukaryota > Metazoa > Platyhelminthes > Trematoda > Plagiorchiida > Troglotrematidae > Paragonimus > Paragonimus westermani. Next base: position 98,113 of record QNGE01002375.1, read on the forward strand.
AAATGGTTCACTAAGGTCATGCAGAGACTTTCCTGCTGGTCCAAACCAAGCGCTGAAAATACATTAGTATCCGCTGCCTGCTCCAGAAGACCTCTACGCTAATCTAAACGGTGGCAAAATCTCTAAGATTGTTTTTTGAGCCCTATTTGCAGTCAGAAGTTGACACTGTAATAACCAGTTTCTAACCATCGACACGTCGCGGACCGTACCAGTACAACCACTTGTCATTCAATGTGAAATGTGTTCCAGCGATCTTCCAGCAGAACTCGGACAGAACGTTAACTGGTTTGACGTGTGCGGTGGCCTAACTGAACGGCAATGTTATTGGTGAGTAGTGGGGGATTTTGGTTTCCACATAAATTCGATATCCCCATCCCCAACTTATCGCACCTCTCGCATTTCCGTAGACATTTCAGTCGGCCTCTTTTGAAAAGAAGCATTAGATTCGAGTTTCATCTTCCTTAAAGCTTATCCGGTGTGCATGTCTTCGCCATAGCCGGGACTAGAACTCCGGCCACGCAGTGATGAGGCGCTCTTGTTGACTACTGAGCTACTGACAATATTATTCTTAGTGTCACAGTGAAAGATCACCAACTGCAGCTGGTCTTGGTTTTTAAACGTACTGGAGAGCATGGTTTCTGCACCAAACCCTTCTTCATGGGAAACGAAGTAATCAATACTTAGGTTTCGCCACTGCCCAGAAATGAAAACTGTAACATAACTGCCTCGTCAACGGATAAGACCACCTTCCGACCGTTTCTAGATCTAGTGAACTACTACAACAAATTGGTATTTCGCATGCATTATGTTTGTGTACTGTTGTATCATTTACTTACCGAGGATTGCCCACGGCTATGGTCAGAATCCTGCCAGTACTTATTCGTACGTCTTAAACAGATTTTCACCTCCAGTTTGCTTTCAATCCATTAAGACTTAAGATAAGAAGTAATGGTTACTGAAGTTGTTTTACAATATGGCATTGGGGTAGTTATTTCGTACAAATTTTCTACTGGTTCACATAAAGGAGTCTGCATGTTTCACATACGTCAAAATTTGACTGACAAATGCAGTCAGATGGGTCTGTGGTCAAAACCTTTCATTAAACGCTGCACAGACGGAAGTTCACGTTATTTACTGACTGTGGTGATTGTCACTAGACTATTCCCTCATCACTATTGTCGTTTTGTATTGTTGATATTATTGTGTGCAACCGCGCCCGGAGTATAAATATCCCACTTACTCAACTCGAGGTGTTATTAGTAAAAAAACAATGTGAGAAGATCAGAAGGTCAGCAACGGCGACGGTCCGAAAATGTGATCATTCAAAATGCAGTTGACAATAATCAACCTGCACCTGATTCAAATGTGGTCAAACGGTGGAACGGCTGTAAGTCCTGTGGTAGCAAACATTCTCGATGGATTTGTCGATTTCGAAACGATAAGTCTGACCAGTTTGATAAAACTGGTCACATCTAGTCAGTTTGTCACAGTTCAACGTCTTCTTTACACAATCCAATTTTGACGGTGGTAAAGCGCATTTCGGCTTTCATTCTGTTGCTTTCGCATTTAATTCTATCGATCTCACCAACTACATTAACCAAAACTGTCTAGTCAATAATTCTACTGAAGTTGAACATTCACTCATCGTGGACACTGGTAGCGTTGAATCATTTATCCCTGTTGATTTCGTAAAGTGCATGAAGACGACAACTATAGAACTTTCTAAAGTTTCTGTCAAACGTATTACTGGACATGCATTAACAACCCTTGATTCTTATCAAGCCACAATTTCTGATTCTCAGTTCAGTGTTAACAGTTGCTATTTTCGGTTATCGATAGTAAACCATTGATTGTTGGTTTAAAATTCTGGAAATTTTGGACAATTCCGTTTCATTGTTTGCAGCTGCATGTGAATCAAAAATGCGCAACCTACTACTTCAGTGTTCAAAAGCTTCCGATAGTATGCGTACAAAACTTATTTCACCCGAACTCAAAGATGACCCGATTTTTGTGAAGCGACGAATCTTTCATTTTGGATTAGTTGTACACGTCCGAAAAGCAGTTGAGCAACTTTTGGGAAAATAAGTATTAATGCCTCTTCAAACATCTACTTCGACTACATCCATTGTCAATTCGCTTAAACGTGATGGGGAAACGCCTCAAACTTGCACTGATTACCGACTCACGCTCAACAAATTTCTTTTACAGAGCTCCAATACTTATGAACCAGGGGACATTTTTGTACCAGTTCTCAGCACAAAGTGCTTTTCAAAACTTGATGTGAAAGACACATTTTTTACAGATTCTACCTGATAAGGCTTCCAGCGTTCCGAAAACCACCCATATTCTTTTTAGATTGCTCTGGTATAATTTTCTGCCTTTTTGTCTGAATGTATCACTTGTTATATTTCACAGCGTTATAAACACTAGTTCACAGGGTGTTTCCATTTCCCAAGATAATATATTGATGCAATATCAAAATTTCGACCACTCAACAACTGGGAGCAGTTCATCAAATATATTCAAAAACCGTGTTCACCGAACCGATATGCGTGATCTGGATCAAGTCATCAGCCGCCATACAAAACCCCGACCACCCGAAAACGCACGCAACCAGGTCCGTCAGTGTTCATGAATCCTCGTGTATCAAGTGAATTTGTGTATCGTCGTGGTAGCAAACTCCAATCATATCGAGCAATCGTACACCATGACCTGGGTACTCGAATGTGTCGCACATTTGATTTGGACGATGGATCTGTCCATCGTGGGCACGTCGATCATCTTGCCAATAACTTATCCGTTTCTATTCCTGCAGCGCCCTACACTAATACCGACGTTTCTGAGTCTGGTCCAGGTTCAAGTCCTTCGGTTGAAGATGTTGTTAAGAACATTTGAAACTGTCTTAACGTCTCAGAAATAAGAAAGGCGGAGGGGATAACAATCCTGACTCTTGTCTGAACTGTGGTGGATGGTAAGTGCCTTATTGATGTTTTATTACAGTCCCGACAATAAGACGTGAAGTTGTGCTCAAGAGCTGTATATCTGATATGCTCAGTCAAGAGTGTTATTACTGGTGCATCGAAGCTAGCTCTGGAGTTCAACTAAGTCAGTTACTTCCTTTGTGTATTTTTGGAAGTATCACACTGACTGTAAGCGTCTTCTGTCAGTTTTATTGTAGAAAAGTAGTTCCGGTTCACACCGCCAATTGACTACCGCGGTGGGTCACGATGTGGCTAGGGTACATTACTGAAATGCACTTCAAGGAAACCGGGTTTTAGACAGGCAGGTGTATTATCTCTTCTCATAGCAAAACAGACAGTCATAAGGCCTGAGGAAGATTCGTTCAGTTCGTCATTATCAACAGAAGATGACACTTACAGAACTCTATCGCATTTACTCCACAGTCCACCAGTAACCACCAAAATAGCGTCAGAGGCAACAGAGAATGATGCGCTGTTACAGCAGGTCATGGAGATTCTCCAAGTTGGTTGGCAAACGGCCGTACAGATTTACTTACTCTGAATGAAGGATGTGTGATTTCAGCAGACCGTGTGATGTTTCCGGTAGTTTTACAGTACCACGTGATAAGGCTGTTACACTGAGGCCATTCTGGTATTGATCACATGAAGTCGGTGGCTTTAGGTTACGTTTGTTGTCCAGAAATCGACCGTCATATTGGAATTTTGTTTTGAACTTGTAGAAATTGCGCAGTGGTGACATAAATGTCCGTGAGCTCTAACCATACTCATGGCTCAAAGCTGACAGACCATAGTCCCGGGTTCACCTTGATTTTTCGGGCCCGTCGATCGGACTCTTCTATCTATTAGCGGTCGATTCACGCTCAGAGTGACCAGAAGTTTTAACCACGTGACTAAGCACAACGTCAACAACCAGATCCCGTCTTCGAAGACCATTTGTTCAACTTGGTGTTGCGGGAGTTTTAGTGACGGACAACGGGCCACAGTTCAGTTAATCAGAATTCCGAATACACTGAGTGGAGAGATTCGTGGACATGTTTTAGATAACCTTGTAGAAATTGGAAGCAGATGGCAGAGTGAGGGGGAAAGTTGGTGTTTTTCTTTGCGCCTACCGGTCAACAGATTACTCAGCGACACCGAAACAGATGTCATTTCCTGAAGCATCTCCGTACCAACAGTTAGGAATTCCACTTGATGCTGCACAGTCAAAGGTGTTCCCAGCGAAGAGAGATAAGCTGATGGAATTACAGTCCACCTGACATAATGGGGCCATCTCCAGACATTTCCACCATAAAGATGCAGTCTACACGTGGAATATGAATCAATCTGGGTCAGTTCGGCTATCAGGCGTAATTGTCAGTCACAAGGGTAATGTAGTCTATCGAGCTAGAAGTCAATTTTGCAAAACAGCCTTTTTTCAGCAATTCTCACCATGCTTTTGCAATCACATGGTGTAGGTGAGTTACACAGGAAAATTATAACGAATCAAATAGTTCATTAGAAAACTATTGAAGTGGTACGGATCACAGCCCACTGGAGGAGGGTGGGAGTGTTGGTGAATGCGTTAGTATCACAAGGACCTGTCATCAAACATGCCTTCGTCACCGTCAAGTGGTTAACGCTTGCCCGGGTTTCAACTGGGTGTGGAATGATTGCCCAAGGGAGATGGAGTGTTTGCACAAATCGATTTTGGGCACACAGGTTGTGGAGTCCACTGGCAATAACATCGGTCGTTGATAACAGTCGCACCCTAACAGCCATGAAGCTGGCTTGATGAGCCTTGCAAATGATTCGGAACGTGTCAGCCGGATTTACTCGATGGCCGGTGTTAATTAACTGTTAACCGGTCGCACTGGAAATGGGTTTTCTCGGACCTTCGCGAAGCCATTTCGGTAAATGTTCACGGATCCCCCTGATAGCAGCCTTATGGTCCTCCTAACGTAACATGTTGGTTAAGATCAGGTGAAAGGGTAGATACGGAAAGAGGAAGATAACTTGGGCAAACCACCGGTACTGGGCAAGTGTCGAACGACACGATAAGTCTTGCTGCATAGTAGGCACTCTCGACCGTGTGTAAAAGTTCACGGCCAATTATTTCATTTTTAACCTCACTCTTATATGATGCATGAAAATTGGCTTTTATTTTGCTATCTGGGCAAGTTCAAGTTTCGTACCGAAATGGAATTTTTTTTATCTATGAATCTCTCGGGGCGTCCATTTTCAATGAAATATCTTGAATATATCTTACTTTCTTCTGGGGAGCGTCCGGTGTGCAGATATTTTGCGCTTTGTTCCACTGTAAAAATCTGAGTGACACTAACTATTGATCGCAGGTTAAACAATCACACAGGCATTGCAAGCAACTTATTTTGATATTTCGAGTTTCGCTTTTGTTGTAGTTCGTCAGTAATATACGTCCTTGCCACAGTCAGGATTTGAAACTCTGCCATGATTACTTAAGGTCATCAGGCATTAACACTACCTTACGTTGAAATAATCAGGCAAACTTTCCATTCCCGAAATCAAAAGTGGTTGGGTGTTCGGATGTCTTATTGTGGTGAATTGTCAGGTCGGAGGTGCGAGTTTTCGAACGCTCGGCCAAATACCTCAACGCAGGGGGAGGTACGTTCAAAAGCCTGCTGCGATCGGATCAAGAACAACGGGCGCGACCGGACGAGTCACCGCTCGACTGGATCGGACCAACGGGCGAGGCAGGGCAGGCGAAATACGACAGACGGCCAGATCGGAGGCGTGGTTGTTCCAACATTTAGGGGAACATCTCGACACGATGTTGGAATACGGTCAATGCCAACATTGGGTGAATGGCGGACAGCACGAGCAGCCGGACGAGCCATCGCGCAAGGAAGTCGGACAAACAGACGAGAAATGGCAAGCGGAACCTCCCCCCCCCGATAGAAGGCGCCGATCGCACACGCAAACCGGTCAGAAGTGCACACGACGTGTGAACGGAAACCGGGGGGTGTTTCGGGTTGGAATTATGGCTCATAAACGAGAAAGCGCGCTTTGCATGGGACTGGCGATTTGGACAATAAAGATTGTGCTTCATTGGACGCCTTCCCGCTACATTATGTGGTGTCAACGTTACAGTGGTCAACACGGTTCCCTGGCAGGGTTTTCAAGTCATTGGACTTATTCTGGAAGGAGGTCTGAGATTGGCTGACTTAGTTATCGATCTGTTTTTCTCAGGCAATCGCCATTGCAACTACAAGTAAACTGGATCAAAATGTGATGGCATCTTGGTTTTGACCTACTCGTATACCCACTTTAGGCTATTCTGCTGCTACTGTCCCACGAAACCGCATTCGGGAGCAATTTAACTTTATACACACGTCATACTAGTCGTGGAGATTATGCGTAACAACATTCTTCCCATCGTAAACGAATAAAGGGCTATCAGTATCTTCAGTTGGTACAGACGCAAATGGGCCCAAAAGCTATTACATAGAGCTAAGCATATTTACATTTCCGTTAATCTACAAGCATAACATGAGACCGTAGGAAACAATTGACGAGCAAATGTCCTTCCTGAGAAATTCCTGCAAAACAGATTGACAACCGTGTCAGTCAGTGACAGACCATACCCCCCAAATAGGTAAGGAACTGATAAACCATCAGCTGTGACTTACTGTAAGTGATCGACTGTTAAATTCTCCAGTATAACTGAGCATCAGTTGACCTATCTGACCTACTTATGATACCATGGCGCAAGTGTAACCTGCATTTGTTAGTAGCTAGAAAATTACATTTTATCCGAAACTGTTTACACGCTGCTAACGTACATATGATCCACCCTGAATTGTCTGTTTGCAATGATTACGACCGCAAAGGCTTGAAATGGTGTTTTCTGTTACTTCTTGATACTCACACTCAAACCGACACTCCATGGCCGAGTTCGTCCTTGTTTGGACTCATCAGGTAGAGATGGTCTTAATGGCGATAAAACTAGCTATCGAACTTACTATATTCAACATTGCACTCACCCAAGGGTTGAAGTAACTCATCGAATTAACTGACCATCTGAACTTGTGCACTAACAAACACCGCTCTTCCCTGGTTGTTTGACGCATGCCACCTGCAGCAGTCTCCGGCTGTGGCTGATGAGAACAAAAGAAATGTTACATAGCCAGATATGTTCTCTTTTTTTGGAGTAAAACCACACTTCCACTGGCTGATGGACTCATTGCCAAGGTGTGATAACTTTAGAAAAAATTTTAAGTGAAAACTTGTCAACTATACATAGCAGTTTTAGAACTCCACAGAGGTCACTAGAACTAGTTATCATCTTGCAGAAACGTTGATACTGGCTCGAAAATCATGACGAGCAAGAATTTCAATCGCTCTCTTTATTTTTTAAGATATGGAATACAGTGTAGGTGGAGGGTAGCGGAAATTAAGTATTTTAAACAAGGTTGAATAAAGTTTTTCATGATAAAAAGAACATCGAAGACAATGTATCCGTGAAATTATGTTTCAAAATTAACTTTTCCGTTACAAATTCCATCTGCTGTCACGTTTGAAAAAAACCAAAAGGTCATAGTAAATTTGTTTGCCACAATTGGAGTTGCACTAGACACCACAACCATAAGGCAAACCTGAAAGTCGCATGCAAGATGGGATGATTCAGACACATCCCTTTGTATTGGATCCAATCGACATAATACACAGGGATGGAGATCACAGTCTGACGGCAGGTATCGGTCAGTGAACTGATGGTCACTGATAAAACGAGGTCCCGATGAAGGTGAGTGAAATTAATTTTCATGAATTGGTTTTACTGTCGTGGACAGTTTCGAAAAACATTCAGATTGTCGGAATCAGTCCACCGCAAAAGAAACGAACGAAGGTCTCAGCACATATTATTTGTGTGAATATTACTGGCCTCACAGAGCCCAACTTGTTGGGTGATGGTAGGCAGTCTTTCAAAATTCTTCCTAATATGTTTCATACAGGCAGTACTTCTGATAGTGATATGATGTCCACGAAGGAACACATCCCAATACTTTATATCGCGGTAATTCTAGGTGCGGGTGTGAAACAACTCGTACTGTGAGACATATCATGATCTTCAAGACTTAACTAATATGGTGGTGATGGTTCAACTGGAATGAATTTACTCCCTATAAGTCTACTTCTGTCTTTCTATCCAAGATGATCCCGACGCACTATTATAAGTTGTGTATTGCGAATCCTTGGATCTTGACATCTTATGAGACCTTAACTTGGGTGATTTTTCCCCCCACTGTATCAGTTTAAGTTATGTTTGCCTAGCTAGTTCGATACCTGTTTCTATTTGGATAGCGTGGTGAATGCTTCGCTTATTTTGGAACTCAATTAACTTTGTTCTGTTTTTTGTTGTTACCTGTGTAGAAAAAGCCTACTTAGTGAGCACATCTTATTTTGTACTTTTTGTCACATTCAATCTGTCCTGCAGTATCTTTCAACTAACTTATTAAAATTGTTGTGGACCACAAAACTGTCAAGGTTGCCAAATCATTCATTTTGACATTTGGATTTGTTTGTTTGTCGCCAATTGTTATTCAACCTGTTCACAAAACATTACACATTTTATCAGTGACCGGCTATGACATTACGGATTGTTCTAATTCGAAGCATACGTATAAGTTGTGAATCTATCGTTTTAATCAGTGTAATCTGGGCCGCGGATAACTGCGAGAGCGATGACATATCTAACCCTTTGTAGATCGAGCTAGATATTCCAGCGGATACCAATGAGTAAGTCATATGTGAAGAGTGTTACAAATCCAGTTCTATTTAATACAATCATAAGGTATAAGGTAAATATGTATGAATTAAACTATGCACAACTGTTAAGAAGATTGATTCCTTATGCTGTGAACTTTATTGCTGTTTGACTGTTTTCCGAGCTGGCTGTCTGGCCAGCAAACATAGCATTCTGTACAAGAAACGAACTAAAGATCAAGAATAGTTGGAAAGCTTCCTCTTTTGAAAAGATATTTAAAGACAGTAGGAATATGTGAGCCTTTTAGTTTCTAATAGACATTTAGTAATTCAACGTTCTCATCGTGCGACGGCACAAATCCAGGTTTTTTTTATCCAATATAATGTTAATTAGAAAATTCACTAATCCAGGCTGTTTGTCCGCTCTCGAATAGGAAAGTTAATACATGACAATAAAGAACCAACAAACCTGTCTGGATTAGTAACGATTAGTCCAACATAACACATGTTCAGTGCCCCCATTATGGTGGGGATATTGGCATAAATGAATCGACTGTTACGTCATAGTTTGCGTTAAATCACTCTGAAACAGACCGTTGACAAACTACGGTTTGTGTGGAACCACAGGGTCAGTGTGCACCAATTAGACAGAATCACTGAAGAGAACCGGTCATTTCAGTGTAGCTGTTTATCATGGCGTTTTGGCGTGGAATCACTGCACATTTTTCCTCTATAAAGATTACTTTCGTTGCACCTGGTTAAATCACACCAATAACTAGAGATAAACCAGTCACTAATCGATTAATGAAAGCACGAAAGCATGCCTGTACGCACTGAGCATAGGTAGGCATGTGTGTGGTTATTATACAAGCGGACATACCAACTCACATATACTATGCGTGCAGTCAGCAGAAAACCTAAATCAGGCATGAAACTTTATCAGTACGTTCACGAATGTTCACATGCTTCTGTGCCTTGAGAATTCATTGTTGGTGACTGATGCCAAAAATTTACGGACTGCGCAATAAGAAAACAGCCTTGAAGAAGACAGTTCACTAGAATATCACCATATGTTGAGTTCAAACGCAGTACACAGGAAGCAGACATTAGAAAAGTATTGCAATCAGTCTACAAAGAAAAGATCGACTTTACCCAAATTATCCTTGTTTTTCTTCGATTGTAAGAACGGCTAGATGAAAGCTTAGTGTCAAGTCAAATATTATGAAATAAAGGCTGCCCATGATGGCCATCAAGCCTAGAATAGAAATGTTCGAAAACCGAGTATTTTTCCACAGATTGAATTATGACCCATTGTATATTGTCAGTGTGAGGTTTCTTATGTTGATCACTTTAGTTCCCCTAATAATGTTCGTTGTTTAGCTTGGGGCAAACATCTACAGCGATCTCTAACCAATGAAAAAAAGATGAGCGTCTTTCATTTTTACTAATGCCCTGCCATCACAGCAAATTTTCTTTAGAAAATTACTCTGTCATTTGGATCCGAGAAACTTCCGTCTATCGCCTCTTATGGAAGTTTGATTTGCAAATAACACCTTCATTGCCATTTTTGCTTGTGTGATGTGAACAAGTGTTCAACTGGTCGTCTAATAGTTATAGTCTAATAATGATAACTTGATTGGTTATCAGAGCATTATCCGAATGTTTGTGTAATATTGTCTGCACCAGTGCCTCCAAGACTACGAGATTGCGCGATAATTTGATAACAATTAATACAGAGATAGTGTTGTAAGCCAAGAACGCAGACGGTGCTAGGCTTGTTCATTCGGAAATGCTGCACATGGGATATGCGCTTTAACACCACAACAATCTAAAGCACTCAGTTGCACAAAACACTGCTCCTGGAACGCTACCGTTGCTGACGTCAGTTTCTTGTAAGACACTATTTCTTTTCACAGTACATTCCAGTGTTCCTTCATGTATTTCTCCCCAGCTGTTTCAGCACTTAACCACGTACCTGTAACTCACTACTGATCAGTAGTATGGTGTGGTCTTTCGTCTTCGTATCAATGGTACTTTTCCAAACACATCTACAATATTCAATCAAGAGAGTGGGACTGTAGGTATCGAAAATTCGAGCTTACACTTGAATGTGCGAATACGAGTCTTTATCACATTCATGGTTTGCGACGCGTGTCAGATAAACAGACGGTATGCACCTGTGGTCTGTTTCAGATGCTGGGATTAAAAACTGTTCCGAGTATCGAAGGTCACTCACGTGGATTCAAAACATTGTCGCCGTTCAGGGCACACAGTGAGAAGATCCTCTAATCGCCTATCTGGATCACTGACGTCCGGTGTGAATCGGTCAAATACCGTTCTTAACACTATGCTGTGCATTCCAACCAAGTGGTACTTCTCATTTAGGTGGTGAGTAACGCTGAACATCAGAATCATATTTATGGCAATCCCTGGAAACCATAGAAGTCCCTTCCAGGTTTTATCTAATAACCTGGGACAACTGCACTTCTGTCTTCTTACCACCATCATTCTGGTCAGGTTTTGCTTATTTTGGAGCAAAATGCCCGCTTTATCCACTCCAAATACAGTTCGTTGTCCAGAATCACTATAATTTGATTGCCAAAACTGTGTTGTCACACAACTATGAGGTGGGCATACTAACCAACTGCTCTGGCCATGGCTCCAATATAAGAACAAAAATCAACTGTCAGTGATCGAACGCTGGATGCGAAGTTAAAAGGTTAGGCTCAACGTCGTTGACTTCGTTTGAATTACAGTCAACAACGATTTGACGATGATGGAGTATCACCATATTCACGTGGGAAACAAGCAGTCAAACGCCACAAACATTCTGTTGCATTTCGTAGCCCAACGTTATGTATAGTTTTGTGGTACATCAGTAGGAGATTGGTAAGTAAACAAGCAAACATCTCTTACTATTCTCAAAGCAAGCTATCCATCCAAATTCAGAGTTAGTATTCAGAGTTGACTGGCCGCTGTTACATCCTGCATAGTTAATATGTACCTGGAAAGTGGTGAACGTCAGGTCCATTTTCAGATATTCAGACAGGTTAACAATGAACTACCGTTGGGCCATGTTTCCCAAATGCCGGGGTTGACACTTCCAGAGGAGCAGGGTAAATAGGTCTGTATTTTCTAGCTGCCGACCCCATTTGCTTTCAGCGAACAACTATTGTTGCTCTGACAAAGAAAAAGTCAGTTTGGTTGACCAACAGCCGTTGCATTCGGCACTCAAAAACTCGAGGAGTATTTTCGGTCACTTTAGTTTCGGGAACCCATTATCCCTTTCCCTTTTCCCCTTTTTGTTAACTCTTCCAAAATACTGTTTACTATGTCTCCTCTTGTTCCTGCAAATTTCGAATGGTTGCTTTTCACTTATTTGCAATGTTAATATTCATTCCTCGAAGGAGTCCCAATAAAACATTTCAGCTATCAGTCCACACACTTCTGAAGGTCTCTGCTGTTAAAGAACTGTTATAAGCCATATATCTGGTACACACAGGGCTAAAGCCATCTGAGGCTCAGAACGCACCAGCGGGAAGTGAGTTTCGAGCAAGCTATGAGCTCCTGATAAGTGGATTGAGAGTAACACAACGTTACGAGCAAGTTGTAATACTCTACTTTCAACCACGTCGCGTGGCCTTCCCCAGGAACGTTGTAACCGAACTCACGTTAATAAAGGAACAAAAATCACGTGAGATTTGTCATGACTAGGTCAATCGGCTCTGCATCTGAACGGATGGGTCGAATCCTTCGCCTATTAAGTGGGGGTGAGACTGATGTAGATAAGTCCGTGTCTGATGTTGTTTATCCATCCACGTCACACTACAGACAGCAGTTTGCGAACATTGTGATTAACGCAAGCGTGTTTTGTAAAGATGATGAGAGTTTCAGCACAGCATCGCTCAGCATGACCTAAACACGACAAATCCAACGTGATCCCTATTCCCATGGTAATGTGATTTTGATTGCAGCACTCCTGAGGCAGGTCACCCAAGGCGGTTGAAACATAGAGTATTACAACTTGTTATTCTCAGTTCATTTATCGATTACATGTTAAACACGACGTCCGGATTGTCTGTTTCAAATTATACTAAATCAAGCCACATTTTTTATTTGAGAGTGCAACCTGATGCTGACTTCCCCCGACCCCTTTCTTTTCAGGTAGATAGTTGGGGCCTGGTTGCTAGCCTACCGTAGGTACACTTTTAATTGCCCTAACCGGTAAGTGAGGAAACCAAACCCATGATTCACCATTTCAAGAATATTCTGCTGCTTCGTTAAAGAACAATCCCATCTGAGAAGCACTTTCACCAGTTACAGAAGTATCTACCTTAAATACTTTCATTAAATAAACAAGCCACCCAGGAACATATATGAAACACTTTTTGAAGATGGTGTGTGACAGTCATATCCAGCTAAATCCAGGCTGTTCAAGCATTGATCTCAACGATGACTGCTGAGTTATATTAGTCTGTTCAGTGGTAATCTTCACCAATCGTTTCGGTAATCTAAAAATCTGACCTACACTTAAACGGACAACTTAACACAAAGTTTATCTTGCAGTGAATTTGTCCCGTGATCTGCGTCAAATAAATACGGAACAAACAATCACCGTAACTAGTGAATGATGCACTTCACGCATGATATTCTCTAAGTTAATGAGTAGACCATATTACAAACTTCATTTAGAAGTCTGAGTATTGGGGATTATTGATCCAACTGGCGCACTTGTAGTATGAACCACAAGCTTTCTGCATAAAAAGCAGTTTTTAATAGTACGTTCGCCCTCACAGTTGAGCCCTGTTCTGAAGTGATTCAAAGAAAAAAGTTACTGCTGAATTGGTGTTCCATTACGTTTCCTGGTAGTACACGTTAGACTGCAAGTCATGGAAAATTTTGTTTAGTGGATTTACGGACTTCAGCGATCCGCCGTGGGTATGGTCTAGTTCCAGTCCGACAGAACTGTACCTTTTCCCAAGCGACTGGATCTAGTTCCAACCGATTATTACTCCGGGGTGGGGTTACACCTTTAGCAGAATTTAGTAGTGCCTCATAGAACGCTGACACGTTATTCTCCCAAATTAAGGCGATTTATGCAATGCAGAATCAGCTGATTCCCCTGAATAATTTGAGCAGAACGCTCAGGGGACCATCACTCATACATACTGGAATTTGCTGCTCATTACATACTAGTCTGCACCACAGAAATTATAATCTCTTTACGTTTGCAATTAGTAACAATTTTCACGTGTGAGCCTTGATCAGTCTTGGTTTTAGTTAACTCATTTCTTTGCGTTTTCATTCATTTTGACCATAATGTCTTCTAACTGAATTCTTTCGAAATTAGGCTGAGTCGAACATGTGGTATTCCCGCGATTGCATAAAAGCACCAAAGAGATCAGTTGTAAATATTTGAAACGAATATTCAACGACACGTTTAAACAAAATGCTGGTTAAACACAGTACAATGTCTGCAACCTAGCACTGACGTAGATTCATAGGCAGAATGCAGCTAAAACAGTGTGCGTGCACCACTGAGTCGGGCTTGCGTGAAAGTAGTCGGACTTATGCGTTATCACTCAAGATTATTGCAGTCCCAACAACCGAGTTAAAACCGCAAGCTACTCACTCTGCTGCGGTTTTGGTTGCTGAGCTCTCGTGAGCTGTCACTTCTCACTCCGAATTCAGACAACCTTAAATGAGTGGCTCCATTTTGTCCTCTGAGCTCATCTAATCAGCAGTGACAGGGTCATTAGAACGATCTGTCACTGATCCTCGCCGACTCTTCCAATTACACCAACCATGCAAAAATGATAACGCAGAGAGTGGGATCTTACAGTGGTTTTTATCAGTCTACTAGAATGATGGCTTACTTTTCGTAGCGAAGCTAGAAAACAACAGGTTGTGAAATATTAACCGAAAATATGATTAATATACCATCACCGCCGGCTGCTATTGGAAATGGGGTACTGGAAACTAAAGAAAGAAAACTACTGCTCGACTGTTTATGTGTATAGTATGAATATGATATAAGAAATCCTGAAAACGTGTATTCATTCAATTACATATGTGATTCCATACGTAACATAAGTTGAATACGTTGTTAGACACGCGGATAGATCACATCACGTATATTTACCGTTGACAGTGAATCAGTCCATGTGGTCCAAGTGAAGTAGTAATTCAGTGAACAATAGGAAAACATCCATTGATAGATTAGCCAGGCTAATAGTACAGCTCATGTGGGAAGAGAAATTGAATTTGCTAAAGTGCAAGTAAAACAATGGAACAGATAACAATCAGTGTCCTAATTGTATCGAATGGACTAGGTGGAGACAAGCTTCTGACAAGTGGTCCGGGATTTGGCTTACTCTAATTTGACAGCAACCTCCACACTCGTCCAATGGTGTAGTGGTCAACCTGGTTACCTCGAGAAACTGTGGCCGGAGTTTTGATTCTGACCATGGCAGATTATATACATCGATGATGAGCTCAAACAAGAGGGAAACTCAAGTCCGGTATCTCTTTTTGAAAGAGGTTATCTGTGAAATTCATCCAAATGTGGATGCAAATTTGTTCGAAATGTGGACATGAATTGACGAAGTGAAAGATCTGATAGATTTCGTCAGGACATCCATCGCCCTTGTGACATTTGAAAGTCGTACAAATAAATTACAATGAACTGTCACATAACCTAATATATACTTCATGGCGCTGTCTTTGCAGGAGTTAATCAAAAATAATGTTCTGGGAAAGGAAACTACCATTATGCCTGAAAGTGTAAAATCACTTAGGCAGCGATGAGCTTAGCTTTCCGACATTATGTCAGTATGTATAGTTGTTTACAGTACCTTCAGTCTTCTGATTCAGTTTACATTTCCTACCTGGGGAAATTTCCGCGAATTAAGTCCATCAAAATCTACAAAGAATCGGCATCGAAAGATGAAGGAAAGAAGTTCATGGGGATACAATGTCTCCTCGAAGGTTTCAGAAAAACAGGTTACCGCCTCCATGTAGAGTTCCTTCTCTGATAGCATACTCCTGCTCATTCACTTGCGAAATAGGGTGAACGCTCAAATTGATTTGTGCTGAATGCGATTAGGACATTCAGCTTGCAAACGGCCATCCGGAGACCTAGGTCAGCAACGACAGAAAAGTATCAAGGTACAACCCAGCGATAACCAGTTCTCAGTCTCTCCGACTTGGCGGTCAAACTTATGTGCAATATTGATTTAAAGATCTAGCTCAGCTAGGAATTTGATCAGCCTAGACCTGTTCACAAAAGATGAAAAGCGATTGAAAAACTCTCAGAAAAGCCCATTTTTTCATCCCAAACCGCCTCATAGTTCAAGAAAACGATTTTATTGAATCAGAATGAGTGGAAATCCACTGAACAACCTTGGTGTGATCTCCGCTATTTTTTTACATGTCCGACGTTTATTCCGCCACGCTTGCTGGTGGCTTAGTGAATTTAACTACTACGTTTAGTAATTTCCCTTTAGTCATCTGATTCGAGATTGTTTGTGTGCCATCACGCACTGATCAAACACCGTGTATTCACCCCTCCTGTTACACATGTTTTCGAACGGAACAAAGTGGCCTTGTGTATTTGTTTTCGGAGTTGCGTTGAACGTAGTTGACACCAGCAGTTGCGTTAATCACCAGACAAAGTTTTCCCCGTTTCATTTAGCCAAGGACGGAAGATATGAAGTCTTTCAAGTGCGTTTCCGGTGTGTTTTCTCTTGTGGTTACGACAATACTTTACTGTTGAGTAAGCGGGAATGATCAGGTAGTGAAGAGTGTTCCTCGAGGTGTTTTCTAGTTGCAGTACTGCATTCCTCCAAGTTTGCAGAAATGGAGTTAGAAAGGGCATCTTGAAGAAAAATCATTCCGATTGCTTAATCGTTGATTAACTGCTTAGGATGCTTCTCGAAAGCTTAGTGTTGACCTACTCCTATCTAATGCTCGCATCGGTAGTCGGAAGGTGTCTTCAGTGTGTTGATCAGTAAGCCGCTGGATTTTGCTGGGTTCATACTACTGAGTCGGATTTGTAAATCATTGAATCGTTGTTGGGTTCTCGGTAAAACCCTGCTTTCTGTATCCCGCAGCTCGGATTGTTGAAGTAGAGGCCCCACCTGGGGCCCGTTAAGCTAACCAGAGAAAAACCGGCGGACACAGGACGTCACCTGGTAAAACAAAGAACCAGAGTACTCTGTATCATTGAGGAAGGCAGGAACGCCGCACCGTAGTGATCGTGTGAAAGCTGAGCCATCACAGCACTGGTATTTAGCCTTGGGTAGGCCAAGGCACGTCGACTAAGGTAAACTGATAAAAACAGGCGCTAGGTGCATCTTCAAAGATTAATGGTTATCCCACAAGCATTTAGCAGCACAGTGTCCGGTTTGCGGCAATCAGTGAATCACACGGCACCTGCCCTATAATCATGCTCATGGGCCTGCCAATTAGTTGAGGTAGGTATGCGATTTGTCTCAGTTTTTGGCCCAGTCAAACACACCGATGGCACAAAAGACCACGGTACATTTATTTGACAACTGTGAGTAGTAGCATGTTTGCACTCAGCGACTTCAAGACACGGGTTAGGTGGGACTCAGTGGCCTGGTAGAGTGCTTTTTGATTTCAAGCCATTGATGCAGTGGTGTAACAGGGACGGTAAACTTCTGCCCCATCAGTGTGCTATGCATCAGTTACACGACTACGTAATTACCGAAGACGCGGCATTAGCTAACTACGTATAACACATTTGATGCGCGGGGCCCAATGTGCACAGATCATAGACCGATCAGGTCGAGGTTGTTTATTCCGTTTGTTGTGAGCCAGTCGGCCATCCACAGCTGAAATTGAACTAATGGGGAACGAAGACTATGTTCCAGGGTGCACTTGGCATTTGTATTAAAGTAGTCCCAATATTCGTACTCCCTGATGGTATGCGGCAACAAATAAAAAGGCAGATCGCAGCGAACCAAACAGTTTTCGGTAGCAGAACTGTTTGAGCTACTTCAACGATGACAATTCAGTCAACTTGGAGCCCTAGATAAGAGGAGAATATAACGTTTACTATCTTAGTTATGGACCAAAGCAGTTTGGACAAAAAGAGAACACTTCTCAACTCACTAAACTTTTTCATGGAATCAGGGACCACTAGTTGAAAAAGCACGGTCAGCTGGACGAAGTTAAGCTGACCGCCGCCGAAACAGAAGGTTCAGCATTTCGCTTGGTCCGTACTTAGGACCAATAAAGCACGGTATTTCGTGAGCACGATTGGAGGACATCGTGAAGACCAGGAGGAAGCGTTTTAGCACTTTGTATAATCAATTTGCCACTAGTATTCAGTGAACATTCTGTTTGAACGAAACCCTAAATCACTTATTCTCGCCCTGGACCGGGCACAGGCTCAGGAGACCACTGGGCAGCTACAACATGGGAAGGTTATAGGTAAAGAAGGCTTGTCCGAGGAATTGATTCAACATAACTCAAATCTGTAGCGCTGCCTTCTCCAATTGATTCGCCGCAACTCGAAACGGGGAACGGTCCTACAAAAGTGTATAGGTACTTCCACTGTACTTTTGGGCCAAGATAAGTAGAATGAGAAGCGCGTGGATAGCTGTTGGTGACAGTCCGCACAGGCGCTCTGGAAAAGCATATACAATAATCGTGCGCAACCAACTTAATGCCGAAATTTTGTAACCAAAGTTTACCGCTGAGCAGTATGGAGTCCTGAACAGCCTCAGTAATACTGACATGGTGTATGGCGTTCGACAGACCAATCAAAGTGCTGTGGGCACAGCCCGACGTCGTGTGGACCGTTTGTTGACTTTACGAATGTGTTTGATTCCGTGAGCCGTGGAGCATAGTAGACAGTCTTTGGTAAGTTTGGATGTCATTGTAATTAAACCAATTCAAATAAAGTAATGCGTACGGCTGTGCAGATGAAGTTACAATTGTGTTAATCGGCTTTTGATAATTTTGAA
>QNGE01002376.1:13374-31603 GCA_008508345.1 Paragonimus westermani
GTTCTAGCCGAGCCATCTAGAAATGGCAGGCAGTTGCCGACCTCGAATTCACAAGTGACCTTTAGATTAGGATGGCAACTATTTAGACGTTGCACCAGGTTATCTATCATCTGTTTAGATCGAGTGAAAATTAATGTCATCGACGTAACGCTTGTAATATGACATATATATATATACATTATGTGGGTAATACCAAAGTAGGCATTCAGAATACTCACTGTATATAAACATATGTATGTACTTGTCCTGATAAGAAATGCATAAACGCGAGTGACCTATTTTGTCCTCATCGGCTTTCTGCTTTTCAGTTGCTGTACGATCTGGCTGACAAGTTGAACGCAGCTGTTGGTGCCTCGCGGGCAGCAGTGGATGCTGGATTCGTCCCAAATGATATGCAGGTATGTTTTGCATGGTACGGATTGCCTACAGTTGTATTCAGTGTTAAGTCTGTTTATCCGTGACGGTCGTCTTGGTGAGATTTCTGTATAGTTTCTGTCTAGTTTATGAGGCCTTGTTAATTGACCCACACAAGTGTTTTGCAAACTTGAAAATGGTCAAAAATGTCGGAGGAAGTAGCAAGGTTATTTCTTGTGGATGATAGCACGTTGAAGACCGTCAGTTTGTACTGTATGTTAGAGGAACCCATTTTTTCCACCCCAAACCGCCTCCTTGCCCGAGAAAACGATCCTATCCAATCATAATAAGCGAAAATGTCGTGAACACCCGAGAGGGGACCTTCGCTATTTTTTCGCCTGTTTGGCCTCTATTCCGCTATGCTCATTGCCTTTTTAATATCTGTCCTTCGGTTTTCTGGCTCAAGAATGTTGGTAGGTCACTATACACCCTATAAATCCATGTAATTTCCTCCTTGTCGCACACGTTGTCGGAGCAGAACAAAGTTGCTTTTTGCACCCGTCTTTTGTTTTGTCTTGGGCGCAATTGACGAGGACCACCGCGTTATTTTCGGGACCAAGATTTGCCGTGCTTATTATATCAAGGAGGAGAATCCGATTTATATCAATGGCATTACTCCACCGTATATTGAATCGAGACTTCACAACAGTTTGTCAAGTTTGTCAAGTTTTCTTACGCGTAAACACAACTGCCTGTTCGTAAGTTAGCGTATCTCGTTAGCTCGATCACAACTCTGGATAACTTGTGTGTGTGTGTGCTCTCTCTTCCGCCGATGTGGGCAACATGGACTTGACGCGTGCTTGTTCATTCTTGTGAGGTCAACGTTGCAATTTGTGAGTGAAAACTTTTATTGAGAGGTTAGGCTGGTTTATTTTTACTGGTCGCGGGTACACCGCCTGACACTATTTTCTTTCATCTGTCAGGATAATCTTCAAAGATGGTGACAAATTTGACCGTTTATGAACCACAATCCTGATTTTTAACATTTATGCACGATGTTTTTTTGCGGCTCTAAGAGTTTTCCGGTCTGACAGAAAAGTGCTGATATGGTCACAGCTTTTGACCATCTTTGTCTAGGTCATTTTTTCCCTACCAAATTAGCCAGTTGTGTGAGCAACATTATTGGTGTTTTTTCTGAAAGTTCCAATTGCGATACATGTTAGACCAAGTTGCATCCTATTCTCGTACCTTGTGTGCCAACGGAGTGTTTGTGCACCACTTATTCTTCATTGTGACTGGTCGTGCTATGGAAAGTTGAATCTTTTTGTAGAGCTGCAGTGTAGGATCGTTTAGTTTACGTCGGTTGATGTTCTTCGTTTTTCAGTTGTCTGCCGTCTTTGATGGTTTATCTTTTCTGATTCTTTTCTTGAAGATTGGCCAGACCGGAAAAATTGTCGCTCCCAAGCTGTACATTGCCATTGGTATCAGCGGAGCCATTCAACATCTAGCCGGTATGAAAGACAGCAAGCTCATCGTGGCAATTAACAAAGATCCAGAGGCTCCAATTTTTCAAGTGGGACCGCTTTCTAATCGATACCTTTATTTCTATGATCACGTTTGACCTTGTTTTGCTTGTCTGTTAAGGTTACACACCATTGTGGCCATCACAACGCGCATGACGACTTGTTCAGTAGCTCATAATTACTGATGCTCAGCTGGAGATTCTGATTTATATCAACTCGTTGTCGATCACAACCTTAACATTTAGAACTTATCTGCCGGTCCCACTCGGAAGGGACAGTGTATTGGAGCTGATTTATTGCTGAAAGTCATTCCGAGTGCGTATCTCATTTCACACGCTTCGTCACCTTGTCCACATCCATTGAATGGTAACTTACCGCCTGTGATATCCTGCCTTGTTTGGGAGTGGTGGGTTAGGTTGGAAGCTGCAACCCGCTAGTCAGTGCATGACTTGGGTTCAAGGTTTGAAGGCACTCGCTGTGAAGGTTGCTTCAGCAAGGTGATTTCGGATTCCTGGCTAGGATCCGAAGGAAAGTGAACACCTTTGGTTGAGGATGCTGTCTGATATGGCTTAGAATAGAAGTCAGTGACGGTCGTGTTGCAAGTCTTGTGGCAGTTAAGCATTGGTGTGAACCACTGATGTGTTACTGTCAATGATGATGATGATGATGATGCAAGTCTCTGTGCACCGTTTTAGATTTTCTCCACTTTACGCACTACTTTTTTCCTCACATTTTAGCACGTTTGCTCTTGTGGTTTATTACGTGTTATATATATATATATACCAGTGTATGTATTTGCCCCCATCAGGAGTTGAAACCGGTATGTGTATGTGAGACAAGCATGTCAACTACGGCGCTGCAGGTTTCACAACGTTCATGGGCGAATGATCGCACCTCGGTGTTCAGCCATTATTCCTTCTAATTGCTCATGTTATCCGATCGTCGTGGGGTGGCACGTTGGATATCTTACTACTTCATTTGTCATCTATGCACTCCGCACTTTCTAATCAATTCGAAATCACCTATGTTGTGTCACTTACTAAACGATATTCTTACTGTTGATACATAGTCCTTAGTTTTGTGGATAATTGGTCGATTCATTTGTATACGTCGTGTAATACTCGTAGTTGGGGACTTCGAATAGGCCTAGAAGTACTCGGATTGAAACCGTCCGCGCAGTTAATAAGATCTTGTATTGTTTGCATTAAACAGTTATCTGTTCATGAAACAATAAGCCATACACCTATAGGTGTATGTATAGATGTACAACAGTGTTAAAGAAATCACAACTTGTCATTGGCTAATCATATTGGCGTCTGCAAAGTCAGTGTAAGCGGATTGGTAACTATCGGGAAACGTAACGTTGAGGCTTTTCGTCCAACCCTGATGTGGTATCTTAACGCGACGCTGTTAGATCTTCTATTATGTCGGGGTTCGGATAAGCGGTGAATCGAGTAGATTTTCACCAAAAGTTGTCAGTGTTTTGTTTACTGATGTCGACCGCCAAACCGGCTCCGCTTGTATTGTTGCTAGCTTAGTTACCGTGTGAACACATTCAAAACAACAATTGTCTGAGAGCCGCTAGGTAATCTCAGTTTATTAGAAGAAAAACGCCCTTTATGGGAGAACAAACTTTCTCACGTTACATTGTTTTTAGGCGACCAGCGTGTTACGTTTTGTTTAGCTCGTTCATTGTCACTGTTCATTACCTTGAATTAAAAAACATCGTTCCTTTAAATAACTTGTTTTAATCACCATCGCGTGTGTTCACCGTAGCAATCGATCACCGTTTACTGTTGCCTGTCGGCGATCGGCCGCAGTTCCGCTTACAGTAGCTAATGCATGGGCTTCGATTGGTTGCACGTTCTCAAATCAGAAAGTTTTCCGAGTCCAATCTCATTACATCCTTCCCTCTTTGGTAAACCCGCTCACTGCTTGTCTTTGATGGTCCATCATAAAGTTAATCGTACTCCTCTCTTTTCTGACAAGTTCTAACAGGGACGAAACTCGACTATATTGCTTCTCTTCAAAAGTGACTAGCTTGGAAATCTCTCTGAATGCATGAGCTAAATTCAGGTGCATCTGATGTTCAACTCGAACTTAACGAAATCCCGGATCAACAATCTCTTTGGACTCGTCAAACACAGCTAGTCTGAATAGGGGTTGAACCGTTGACCCTTCGCATTACAAGCCGTTAGACCTGTAAACCCCGCTTGCAACGGGGGGTCGATTCTCATACGGCCCACTCCATCTGATTGGCACAAACAAGGGCGAAACTGACCGTAGAATGTTAGCTCCAGATTGAGTACCTTGAAATACTAGTCACCATTTATAACCGTAATCGGTGCGGACCGGTAGTCCTGAGTTTTCTGTTTCCATCCACGCTGACGAGATGTACAGAGGCTACGCTTCAATTGTAAGCTGCTAATACTACCCTAACATCACTCATAAGCGGTTGTGGATTTCACATTCTCATAGCCTTTTTTTGTCGATTCCTTTCGAAAAGTTGCACTAGACTCGAGTTTCGCTTTTGTTAGAGCTTATCAGCGGTGAATACCTTCTCCATTACCGAGATTTGAACCTCTACTCCGCTTTCATGAGGCCAGCACGTTGATCACTGCGCCGTGGACCTCACGTTTGTCTCAGCCGAGTTATATCATTCAAACGCTAATCCACATTCACTCGTGAGTAATTCTCAGTGGTCAACGCAGCTGCGTCATGTAAGTCTAGCCCAATTTCAAATCCCAGTAATGGCAACAACAAGCTTTAACAAGAGCGAAACTCAAGTGTAAAGCCTCTTTTCGAAAGTGGTTGGCAGAAAAGTTCACAGTTATTCGACAATGGCGGTCAAGTGGGTGGTGTACGATTTATTCTAGACCGAACACTCTTATTGCTTACAAATAAGCTTGTTAATACGAATGCTTCTTCCACTATTAATTTCCATGTCTATGCTGTTAGGTCTCAAAGTGGATACCCAGTTAGCATTGGTTTTCACCGTTTTTATTTCCGTTTATTATTCTTTCGTTTTTGCTCTTACTTTCCGTGGCTATTGCACTCCCATTTTTAACAATTTGAAACCGGTCTGCAAATTATCAGACATCTATAGCGGTGTTTCAACGATTTGAGAGGGAAGGGAGGTCTCAGCGACCACCAGCCACCTGCGATCCGCCATCTCCATAAAATAATTCGCTACTTTGCTTTGCGGCCGATCTCACTTCAACTGTTTTTAGCTTACTACTAACAACTGCCGTTTTTGTTGGCGCATTTCTGTGGGAGACACCACTAAACCCAGGTATCGCTTTTATCTGAACTCATGGTTGTTCCGACTGAAATCTGAAGTGCAGTGATTATGCTTATGGAGTGAACGGCTTTTTCGTCGCTCCGATGACTGCAAGCCAAGCGTCAGTTAATCATTACGTTAGTCTTCTGATTGTTGATTTTGACAAATATGAAAGGTTCTAGGAGCTGTCCACTTAGTATGGGAGTCTCATTCCTCTCTATTAAACATAGTTTCGCTGCCGTCAACTTACTGAGAAATTGACTTGCAAATTTTGTAGTGTTGGACGTTTTTAAAATTCGATTGACTCTCTCCTCAGGAGCATCTGGTTTTTGATCGCATTGTGCACGGTACACCATATTTCAGTTCCGGCTGCTCATAACAGCAGGTGGCACTTGGCAAGTTGTGAGATTTCGACCCCAGATAGTGTAAAAAGCAGAGGTTCTACCTTGTGACGATCGTGGAATTAATCGGAGAAGTGGATTTTCTAAAACATAATTATTAAGTTTCTCTCAGTGCCCAACAGTCTACTCAGTCGGGGGCCTTGAGGAGGGGTATGAAGTTGTTTCATAGTGAACACCAACCACAGTTGGTCACTGCCTTCGCATTCAGATAAGTCTTTCGGTTAGTCCACTTCACAAGGAAGCACTAAATTCGATTTCTGTATGGAATGATGACAATAACTTCAGCCTAACTAAGAAGTCCTGATCACGGGGTTGCCAGTTGGATTGAATAGGGCCATTCTGTTTATTTTCCCCTCAAGATGTTCGGGTAACCTGAACACTATTCACACAAGTTTTTGGTCAAGCGTCTGAATATGACCATTCGGTCATGCATATTGTGAATTTACTGCTGGCGTTATGTTTAGCATGCTGGTTTCACGAGCACGAGGGTCGGAGTAGAAATTCCGATGATGACCTCTTATCAAAGCGAAACTCGAGTATTTGAAGATCACATCAATTGGTTTGCCATCATCAACCACCCTTGTCGGTTGTCAGTGATTGGTGTATTTATATGTGACATTGCGTCCAACTATCCACAGTTCACCTGTCCGTTTTTCTTCTGCTGGTAAAACTGTTAATCCTCTTTCTGTGTGCAGTTTGTTAGCCTGTCGTTAGCATTGGGATGCTTGGTACGTGTATTAAGATATGTACCAATTCCCGTTCTGTCTGTTTTGAGCTAATCTAACGTTAAGTCTAATTTATCGTTTCGCATGTACGTTACGTCCACATTCATTTTTCTGTCTGTTAATACAAAATTAACTGACTAAACGGGAAAAAAGATAGCACATTTATATTGATATCAGTTTTCTGCATAATTGAAACACAGTTCGAGCTCTAAGTAATTAACTCAAGGATGGTTGCAGCAATGTAAGCAGTTTGAATGGAGAGAAATATAAGTTACGTATATATACCTTTGCTGCCACAACTCCGAAAATGGACACAGTTGTGTTTGCGGCATGATAACCTCATGATCTATCTGAGTGGAACGTCTACATATCAGTTAATTCATGTTTTGGTGACGTTCGCCTAACCCCATCCGTTCTGTTTCTTTAAAATTACCTAGTTACCTTGATCTCTTAGGCACTCGATGGAATAAAGTATGCAACGTTCACACTGAGCTGCAGTAAAAGACGTTACGTTCTATGCGTGATATACTGGGAAGAGCAGATTCCTAAGTATCCACGGGTTAGTCCTTCACCGGGATTAATTTTAATGTCTAGCGGAACGTAAGTTTTTATTGGTTAGTTCAAAATTATGCCGTGTAGTTTAACATCCGGTAGGGATTGTTGACAATCACAACTTGGACTTCATCTTGGTAGTCACCTAGGAACAGGTTTCAACGGTATCCATGCTTTGGAAGCGTTGCTGTTCGCAGTTGGTATTATATATACCTGTATTCCCCCACTTGCGAACACCACTTCATGCATCTCTATCCGACCGCATCACAGCCACTTTTAGCCGGCTTATGGTCTACGGATCTTTGCGATCGATGTCCAATATTGTACCTTGTAAACATGTTGGTGATTGTTAAGGGTTATTTTGGAGAAGTTGAAACGCGACATACAGAAAGCAGAGTTCCTGTGCCCCATTACAGCGATTGTTACACAAACGTTACGCTAAACAAGACAATTATAACAGGTCAGATTTTGGACCGTAAGTAGGTCAACGTTGTCTGAGTGACAGGTATCCATCGGGAACAGTTATCTGAAATACCAAACGTCCTTCAACAAATTAGCGAAATTACGAGTTGTAAAATTAAAAACAGAAAGTTCTAGAATTGGGAAAAGTGAATTGAATCAGCCGCACGGGGATTCACAACTTTACCGACTTCTGTCCTTAACCGGATCAAGTCATGTCTTCAACCAGTTGTGTTCGTCATCCTCCGGACTCCAGCGAGAAAGTCGGAAAAGCTCTACCGAGCAAGCTAGAACGTCAAGACGTTCTCACTCCGAAGCCAAATCGTATACTGACCACCGGAGTGCAGCTTCCAGATTAACGTACTACTCGCAAACAGAGCACGGCTTCGCAGGTGATTGGTTAGCCTTCGTCAGACGTATCCTTGCCTGCAAGGGCTGTTGGACGAGGTTCCTATGCGGAATGGTAGACAGTCTATCCGTCGAGAAGATACGCCGGTGAATCTTATCATCCCTAATACTGTGATTGCACCACCTGCTGGCGGTCGTAATTTGACACTGTGACCATCTTTCGCTGGGATAGATTGGGTTTCGCCCCCATGCAATGAGACTGCTTTTATAAATGCATCATGAACTACCCCACGTAATCTAAAAACGATATCAGAACGTAAGCTACACGCCATGTGGCCTCACCAGACATTCCACCGACGCTGATGTGGTTCCCGAAGCACTTGATCTTAGGTTTCATCCATCCTCCATCTTTTATTTTTGAACTAGGATTGTTCTGTGTTTGTGTGGTAGTTATTCATCGGTATCAATAACCGATGTAAATCTGCTGACGTTTATGATTAATAACCAACCTCACTTCCCTATTGTTATAGGTCGCTGACTATGGTCTTGTGGAGGATCTGTTCAAGGCGGTGCCGGCGATGACAAAACTGCTCTAATTTTCAGCTCGTCTCCCTTCATCCGCTTGTTAACCCTTTTCCAGGTTTATCACTCATATGATCAGGGCGCACGATATTCAGGACCAACTTGATTATTGCCTCCTATTTCCTTTTTTTCGGATGCATTTTAAAAGAAATTCCAATGCGTTGCTGTTCATTGCCTTTTGATTACTTCTTTTCTTTTCTTCTACACTGTCTTCTGCTCAAATTTTCTACCCATGAATATAGACCTTTTTCAGATATATGGTGGCTTCTTTTCTTTGAATGTTTGTATGACATTATCATCATTGACAGTCATACCCAGGTGGTTAATATTATTGCCTAACTACCACAAAACAGTCGAAAATGGTTCAGATTTTGATGTAGTAAGGAGAGGGACGGGGTTTGATTCGTTTAGTTCTTATCCCTAAGATAGACACGGCGTCATGTTGCATGGGTCACAGAGCATTCAGCCTGGGAATGCAGTGCAGTTTACAGCTCTTCGCTTAACAGTAGCTACTTTTCTTTCCACATACAACCCCTTTAGCTGTTTTATTCACACCTCATGCCACGTAGTGGAATTCTACGGGGCAAACAACTCATAACGTGGCTCAAACTCTCATTTATTTAAATGCATACACTTTTTGGGCCTGGGTGGCTGACTTCATGTGGCTCTCGTTCTCACTTTTGTACGTGTTAATGTGTTGATTGTTCCTCAGGTTTTCAATTGTACAACGCCTACAAGACAAATGGTTTTGTGGAATTGCTCGCTGTGTGTTAGCATCTATCGTCGAGGGTTGTGAGAATTGAGTAAGGGGAGCTAGGAGATGGAAGGTCTGTAGATGGTTGCCCAAGAAGTAGACGATAGCACACCCGGGTTCCGATTCGTCTCCTTGCCTTGACAACTCACACGGATAGCTTAATGATATCGGACACTACTTCAGTTTGCTGATCTGTTAACATCCCAGTATGAAGGTTGTCTGTGTGATAAGTGGACTTGCTCGACAAACAAGCAGTGACAGATATTTGGCTATGTTACCAATGTTGCTTGATGAATTTACGGCCATCATGTTGTGAGCTGGGACGGGGTTTAACACGAAGGTTGTTTATTCAGAAAATTGACACAGGGGTCTATGCTCGAACACGAACACACTTCAAACTAACAGTAATCCCGAGACGCCGCATTTGTCAATACTACATACATGTATGGAATGGACTATTCCTTACCGGAGTGCAATCCAGCGTTCCTGGTATTTTTCCTGGGTTGCTACAATATTGCAATACGTGCCTCCGCCTGGCTACTCATGAACAGTATAGTGTGATCGTTCATCCTCGCTACACTGATTGTGCTCATTAACTGTAGCATACTGTGATCTCCGTTATCCGTCACTTCGAAACGTAGTCTTCAGATTTGGGTTTCAGTAGCTTCTGAAACACGACTATCAGCATCCGTGGATCATCTCTGAGTTATTCGTGGAGGCAGCTTTTAATCACAATCTTTCAGTGATTCACTATTTCATTCCCACTACTTAACTGTCCTGTAAGTAATAAACTATGGACCACAATGGCTGTCAATGGCAATGAAAATCTGTCCAGTGTGTTCACGTTTAAATTTTCATTTCACTCACGATACGGGATGGCCAGTTTACTCACTAGTGGTTTGGGATATACCCAAAACATCTGGGATTGTTCGTCACGGGTCATTTTACCAAAGCATGCTTCATCCTTTTTAACTACTATGCCAGCACTATCTGTTGTTTCGTTTAGTTAATATTGAAGACCATCCTTATTGGCTAGTTGCATTTGGATATTTACCTTGATAAACGACTCATTGCATACCTTGATTTCTCATATCATTTGGAGATCTGTCTCCTCGATTGAACCTGTTCAATAGTCAGAATATTCTTTTTTATCTCGTATCATTTCGTGACGTTATGCATTAACTCGTTTACGATAACTGAAAACAACCAACCGAAAAAGGCAGCTAAGAATCAATCGGATAGTCTCGAAACGTACACGCAAATACAAGGTCACTGGCTAGACAGGTACCATCTTGTCAATCGATGGACTTCGCTGAGGAGTCAGCAATAAAATGGTTCGTTTCCCCGGCTGGGTTCTTTATGACTCAGCGTCGGCTGCTGGAGACCTTAGGTAAGAGGACGGCTAGTCGGGCTAGTCGGCGTGAATACTGCTGTTGTTCGGCCAGATCGTCCTTGGGTGAATGCAACTAGTGATATGGAGCAGTTATAGCCGCAAGAATTCCATCCTATTAATGATGCTTTACTCTCACAGCTGGGTTGTTTGATTGCAAGGTGTAGACACTTTTCTGCTGAAAGTTCGAGTTCAGACCTGTCCCAGTAATTAGTTTCCATCCCCTTCCCTTTTATTTTATCCCTAGTTATGGCCGGTTTTCTCACCACATTTGTGTAGCCTTTAAGTATTACTGTGAACCACCGATGTTTACTGTAGTGTTGCCGCTGTACTGACAGCCAGACCGACCAGGCGGGACAGAGGAGCGAGATTAGCGAGTTGTAGAGAGCAATCACTTCGACTGTCCGGGGCCCAAACATGCGTGTGGGTGGAGAGATGCGAGCGAACACGTTGAACGAATATGTCAACCGAATTCAGATAAGATAATATGTACTGCAATTGTATTTTGACATTTGCGAATACGTCGAATGGATTTCTCATCTACTCCTGCATTGTTGATCATTTCGTGTGATGTTCGTAGCCCAGTGTATTTGCTCATCGGCCAACGTGCGCCCATATCGCAAAGCGGTTTGGTGCCAGAAGCACATCAGAAGTCACAGTTGTACGCGAAATTACAAGTAATGCAAAAAGCTGTTGGTAGTGAGGGCCGAATATCTGTTAAACGGAATACGCACGCAATCTCGTGTTACGCTATAAGCGACACAAACACAAGTTAGCTAGAAATGTTTCACAGCGACTTAACCGGAAGTGTGCATAGGTCGATTCACGACACAAGTACATGACGGTGAAGAAACGTTTAGATAGCATGCGCCAAACCCTCTTTCTTAATGATCTAGGTGTTACTAGATGCAACTGTAGTTTTTGGTACTGTTTTGCGCATCATACGACAGTCAGATTGTTGAAGTATTCAGGTCACTACGGTGGCCTTTTCGACGTTTATCTAGACTTGTGGTTGAACTTGTTTGAATTTATAGAATTTCATATCAATGAGGTGTTATCGTTTTATCTCGATAGTCTGTTAATTTCCTCACTAGCTCATCAGTACCAAACGGTTATCGGATACCCTTCCACTGTTACAGTGTGCAATGAACTGTTAGACATTAAGGTGGGTGCACTGGAACATTTGTAAAAATACATACTAGCAACTTTGTAGTTCTGTTACGGGTTGCATTTCAGATCATACCGTACCAGTGTGACTTAGATCACATTCCTTAAACCCACATGTCTCCGCAAACCTGCTGTCAGTTCTTTTTATCGTACTCGCAGCTCGCCAATCGTTCTATGGGTTCAGTGGTCACGACACTGACTACCGCTTACATAGTGATATTTTTGTATTCCATTTGTATTCATCAACGTCCCTATTAGACTTTGGTTACTTAACAGTCCGCGTATGCAACTTCTCCGTGTCACATGATGTAATCCATATAACCACCCTACAATTGCTGAACTGCATGTTTACTTTCTGTGCGTACTTTATAATCGGAAATCACTATAACCGCCGTAGACTGTGTGGCGTTGTTGTCGGTTCGTTTCATCTTATGACGTTATCACCACGTCGGTGATTGATATTGACGCCCAGTTAGACGTTTTTCATGCAGCCTGACAAGGAAGCCGTAGTTTACAAGTGGAAAATACACAGATTGGGACTTGCCTTCTGGGAATACCTTGTTCACCGAACTCAGTTATCTCTTTAAGACGTTTGCACCTTGCAACCAAACTAGGGTTACAAGTGAGGTTGAGGCAACTTGGCTTTCTTACAATTTTTCCTGTTTTGTTTTATTAAGTGTACTTGGCTGAAATCTCAGCAAAACACCATTCGCGTCATTGAACCCCATAAGCCACCACCTCACCTCCGTCGTCTCCAGCTATCTGCTCTGTTAATCATAAGGAGACCAACCCAAGGGAGGAGCAAGACTTATATTGGGTAGCCTACTGGGGGCCATATTCATTTCCCCAATCAAATTCTTTGTCTGTCTGCTTTGAATTGATTGCAGCACCTGCATGACAGGCAGTTATCATACTTAGTACATGATGCAATAGCCTAGGTCTGCGTTTCCATGAAGACAAGATGAATGAACTCGCCGAAATCTCACTAGCAAATCTCAGCCGTGTCATCCGGTGCGCGCACTTGAAGATACCGCTGGTCACCTATACCTGAAGGCGGTTTGCGTCCCCTCCCCCGAGCGGCCACCGTTCGCAGTTGCACAGTAACCACGCTTTGTGTATGTGACCATTAACATTAAGGTTGGTCTCTACCTCTTGAGATAACAGCCTATAGACGACCCCCTTACCTTAGTAGTATAAGTTTTTATTCCTCTTTCTGTGTATCCACTGCTGTTAGCTCACTGATTGAAGTTATTGACCTAGTCCAAATCTGGAGTGTGGCGCTGCCCCCCGTCTCCGTCAGTAAGGTGTCAGATAGATTTACGCTCTTATATCCGTCGATGGCAACCGTAATTCCACAAAAACAACCACCACATACAGCCAAAAGAGTAAAGATTAGATTCCCAGTTCATGAACGGACCATCTTCATGCTCAAGGTCTCGAGAATGCACATTTATTGGCAGAAGACCTAAGGTGATGTATTTATAGTTGACATACCATAAGGCCGCCTTATTTTGACACCTCGATATGGTTGGTGAATGGTGAAAGAAAACAGCGGCAGGACTGTACACATCATCATCATCATCGTCATCATAGAGAGAAATACATCAGTGGTTCACGTTGGCGCTTGACTGCCACATAACTATGAAGAAGAATAGAAGCAAACCCTGTACAGGAAGAGAGGAGAAAGCAAGAAGAGGATGGGAAGGCTTCTGACTACTAAAAATAGCTACGTCTATATTCAGAGGTACAGCATCAAGGTGCCCACACCTTGCTAACAAACAACCGAGCTGTAAGTGAGCGTCATCAGCAAGGCAGCTTCCTCGCGGCTTTCAGTGTCCTGCGTCATTGAATGCACTCGCTTCACAGACAACTGTATACGAGCCTTAGCTAATGGCATTCGTCCTCGCTGGCTGCCCCAGTTGGTAAAGTATTGCCAATATATTGTCAAATATAGAGTGGAACCTGTTGCTGATTAGTGTCGGGGCTGCTCTGATAGTTCTCTTTTGGCCAGTTATCCAGTGAACGATGTGCGGTGTATAACTTAATACTTTTTCTGAATTTTCCCTCTTCAGTTTACCATCGTGATGACCTAGAACAAGTCCAAACTATTCTGTCTGTCGCGCTGGGAGAATACGATGTGTTTCCTCAACGGTATGAGGCTAACATTGTTACTCTGCTCGTTCGCCTCGTGCCTGGCAGACACAGCAACATCTCCTTCGATTTGGCATACCTTATACGCCGTCTACAATGGGGAAATCAGCTGGACTAATTTGTTCCCCACCGAGTGGATAGAGAAAGCGCTGAGCATTTCCGGCTCTGGTTACGTAATCGCCTTTGTCTACTGGCTCCGTCACCCCATCTTGCTCTGTTTTTTACTGCCCACGCTGATTATACTGTTTGTTTATCTTACAGTCCTGGTTGTTCATTTATATCGGCTGCGTTGGTGGTTAGCTGCACAGTTGGCGCGATGGTGGCCAGCCCCAGATGCACATCGCCATGGTCCTCGATACACCCTGATTGATCGCACACAGCTGGTCTCCCTGACCCAGTTACTAAAACGCCTGGTTGCTGCTTTGTGGGACGCTCATGGTCGCATATTTCACGCATATGAAGTGGTCGGAATGGAAAAGTTGCCCATGCATGGTCCGGCTTATGTGGTATACTATCATGGAACTTGTCCGTTTGATGCGTACTATTTGATTTCACGATTCTGTATTGAACGAGATCGGTAAGTGATAACTTTGTTGTATGTCATTCGCATGCATTTGCTACTAGTTGTATAAGCTCCTGTCTGCGTTGATCCCCTCGAGATGTTCAAGTAAGAAGTCATCTAATGACAAGTTTCTAATGTTCTCCCACTTGATCGGCAACCAAGCACATGATTTTGACCGCCTCGAATGTCCTTATTTGAATTTGGTGACCCTGACGACGGATTCTCTATTCTCTCTTGTTTACTTCCACTCAACGGCCTATTTGGTCCGCGTTTAATTTATTATATCAAACGATGCACAGTACCGTTTTGATATGCAATCCGAACGTATTCGTACGTGTGTAGCACGTTTTCACCTTCGAATCGCATATATTAACACTATGATTCGGGATACTTTTACTCCTGACAATGGTATACCGAGTAGTGGCCGGTGAGTGCAAGTGTATTAAATGGGTAGACAAACCAGCGGACAGTACAGTGGGGATTCGTAGGGAAGAGTCAACAGTCCGACACATACAAACTTGCCACTGAATGTGACGTGCCCGAGAACGCCTCTAGCCTACACTGTGAGCGGTTGCACGGTATGCAACCTTGCTTAGCGGAACAGTCAGCGTTTTCCTAGCCCGTGATCACCTAGTCCCCCAGCTGTTTTGCGAACTCTTCCAACTGTTAGCAAGCACAGTGAACGGTGTGCAGTGCTGCAGACGCTCCTTCAGCATACGTATCGTAGGAGCCAGCATGCTCATACTGTACTTTTTGGTTTCCTCGGTTGTCGAGCGCAGACTTGGAGATTTCCAAAATGCACGCTGACTGACCCCTCGTTAATCGAACAACCAGGCTGACTGGCAGAGACAACAGAGGTCAAAGTCAGAAACCGATATACCTATTCCGCACGCATTGCTCAAAACGCCGTGGGACGCACGCACGCACCGTGCATCGTTTACTCTCTCATTAATGAAGATTCGGACGTATTTGCTGCTCTACAAGATTAGCGACTGTTTTTGTTGCCACCATAAACACCTGTTCATCAACGTGACAGTTTGATATGCTGATGCTCTTCAGTTGGATGAAACGGCCTGATTGCAGTAACCAGAATAGTGTCGGGACCAACTCAATCTTGTTTCGACACTTGACTGTTTGATTGTGCAAAATGCCGTTTCGTTACAGCAAATGTGACACTTCAGAATCGGAGTGAACCTACAGTCCGAGCTTTCTCTCTCTGTCGGAAAAGAAGTGTCCGTAAATTCACTTGGCAGTGGGAAGTTGTTTAGAAAAACTGAAAGTGGCATAGAATTTCGCGGCTTGGCTGTTGTTGGGAAAAAAGGGAAAAAGATAGTGTTGACACCATATGGCAGTGCCACCTGAAGTGGATGATTACGTGCATACTGACGCTTCAAATGGTTAAAGCATGGGAGAGAAGAGCACACTTTGTTAGTTTCGAAGCGAACTTTTGGTAGCAATACCTAACTCAGCAATGTTTCTGCAATGGGAAGGAAATGCAGTCATAGGAGTTTTGGATTGGCAGTGAACTAGGCTCGCACGATTGTCTTAAATGTCATCCAACTTGTGTAGGCCTCTCCCCCCAATTGTGTGAGCAATACTGCAGGGTGAGAAGAGTTTGACACTTATTAGTTAGAGGTAGGTGATAGACGGTATATAGTTTGCCGGCCATACAAAATGTTTTAGTACGTTTGGTTGGTCGAATGTTTACTGTGAATCCAAGGGAGTTATACTTGTAGAACTTATCGTCGAGGGTGGATCTCGAGTGATTGAAAGCTGCTGTATACCAGGATTGTCGTTTCGCAGTTCATGGTAATACACTGTTCTTGTGATATTGATCAATACCCGAGTCTACTGAGATAAAGTTCGTTGATTGGGATGGTTTGGTAAACATTGTAGGAGTGGTTTGCCAACAAAGTTACGGAAAACTACAACTGTTAAACTGCAGACTTGTTGCGATCATTGTGGCTTACCGGTATTTCTTTCGTGCAAAGTAGCTATGACTTCATCTGTGTGAGCTGCGACTTGACAGTTCTGTAGAAAAACGGTAATTCAAATCGTCAGCTTCAGATTGTGTCCGTACATAGGTAACTCAGCTGCACAGTTTCATACTTTGAGTATGTTAGGAAACCATTTGTGATTTATCCGAAAGAGTCCATGGCAGGAGACCGTACATGAGAAACCTCAGCATCGCTGCCGAAATCCCATTTCGTTGCCTTTCACAGGGTGCGGCAACCGGGGATTCAGTCATTTTCGACGAGCTGGACGTCAGGCGTGTGCGACGATGATTTCTTGAGTTTGAGGAATTATCGCACTCGAAAATAGGAATAGTCTACGTTTATTATCCACCTACGGTGGAAATAGGTGAGGGGAAGGTCAACGAAATAAGCGGGCCACATTGGGCTTCAATTTGAGTGCACATTGGTGTAAAATTTAGAATACCACACAGATTACTGACGATGTCTGTATACTGTCTGCAGAATGGCTGCGTAAAGTAGTGTCATGTGATTACTCATTATTGGTCACCCTACCGCCTGACAGTAACTCTGCTGCTACACCCTTACTGCCCAAAATAAACCACGACTGTGGATACGATATATTGGTAACAGTTTCTTAAGCCCTGAACATCCCGTGCCACAAGACGCGCACAATCTACTCAGCAGTGTTTCTGATGGTGTTAACTTTCTCATGGAGATTGAAAACGACGGGTTGGTTCCTAAAAGTGCACCACCAAACCGTATCGCTGCTCACGCAGCAATTCCATTGCACGTGTAGTACAACGAGGAAATTCGCTATAGAAAACACAGCCTTCGACTGTTCATGTGAACAGAGCAGGTTTCGTTGCTGTATGGATGCAATAGACTTACGGTTCGCATACCACACTCCGTCCTTCAGCCTGTGCATACGTAGAGACTCGATAGAATGGTACTGTTAACCAACGATTTTCTCGTTTGGTTGATAGAAATTTATCTGGGACCGCATCTCGTATTGTCTGTAGAAACCTTTGACGTATTGCAAACATAGCACAGTAGAAATCAAGCCGACAAACTTACTATCTGTTTTTCAGTGACACCTGTGACTCACATGCTAGGATTCGATATTTTCAGCCATGGCGACAGTGTTTTGGTAATTGTTTCGGCCTACATGGTCTCATTGCTTTGTTAACGTTTGATTAGCAAAACAATGAATGATTGGTTCCATTGACCTATAGATTATTCTTACAAAGTTATGAATCGACCTGTATATCTGTATGTAAACACTATGTCTACATAATAAATTCAGCCTGGTGTCCAAATCCTTCTTCCGTACTGCAGATTCCCCGTAGCAGTGGTTGATCGCTTCCTCTTTCGTCTGCCTGGGATGCGTTACGTCCTCGATATCCTGGGTGCAATCGAAGGAACAGTGACGGAATGTGCTTCCCATTTGAATCCGAACCTGCGACCGGGATGTAAGTTGTAAACAGCTGTATGACACGGCTATACGCGTGCGCTTTAATACCTGCTCGCCAGCGTAATCTGTTGTTCAGTTACCACAATGTTGTGTATGATATAATGCTACGTACCTTCTGCAGTATAAGATGCTCCGATATCACTTTCGCGTGTCTCAATGTTAACTCAAGATATCCCAAGGGGTTCCTCTGAGTTTCAACGGCGAATTGGGTTACAGCCAATGTGCAAATGGATAGGCGGGAAGACGTAGGGATTGTGTTATATCGCGGAACGACCGAACGAATACAGTTGAGCCTTAACGATCCCTACGACGCAATACTATTGTGCACGCTGTACTAACCCCTAAGAGCTGATACCTAAGCCGGCTGTGAAGGAAAACCACTGGTCTTGAGAAAGAGTGCTTTCGCCGTCTCACTGCGAGGACAAATTACAGCGGAACTCTTGCGTATTTCTAATGAGTAGTATGGCAGATTTATGAATTTAGATGAGACCCAACTGTGAAAAGTCAGGGCTTCGGCTGGATTCGAACCAGCGA
>QNGE01002376.1:31887-42665 GCA_008508345.1 Paragonimus westermani
ATATGAGACAGTGGGACGGGTGGGTAACAGAGTCCAAATGTGAAATTTCCGAGCTCCTGGTGTGGCTTCGTAGCTCAGCTGGTAGAGCGCTTGCCGCGTTAAGTCATGCTGTGTCTGTCGCTGGTTCGAATCCAGCCGAAGCCCTGACTTTTAACAGTTGGATCTCATCTAAAATCTTGCGTATTTATAGTTCATCAAGCTACCTTGTGAATAATGTTCGATGAAGCACATGAAAGCCGTTGTAGATCATAAAGCAGCTAATCAGCGTTCACTGTGTTAATCGGCGCGAGAAATGTAAACGATGGTGCAATAATGGCTTGAAAGAGAGATTCAGAATTACGAAAGTAATAAATGTTCATTTTGGGTTAATTGGACAATTTTTGGTGCATTTGACATCCCCAACAGACTGTTTGGCTCTTACGAAGTGAGACAGCGTAGATCCATCGGGAGCAGGAGACAAATAAAAAGCCAGCTTGATTCGATCCAGTTGCCAGGCTGACAGAGATGTGGGCTAACATGCACACGGTGAACAATGTGCGTGTGGGTGTGTTCGTACGGCCTGAAACACACACGAGCAACACGTCTGGCAAACCGGATTTGTGGGGACTAAGCGGTGGCCCTGGGACTGGAACTCGTGACGGGTAGACGGGACGTCTATATACTACCCATCAGGCCGCCCTCCTATCCCTGGGCTTGAACGTGTCCGGTTTTAACTGTATTGCACTTTGTGTACAGAACTAGTTTTATGTGAGTAAACTTTCAACATTCACAGCTGCTTTAATAGACTGTGTATAACCGTGGATCCTAACAGATCAGGTTTATGAAATAATTGAAAGACGATGTTTTAGATGGATGCGGCTCCGTGAACATATCTACAGATGGACTTGAATCGAAGTTAGCCCAGATTCACATCCAGCAACTGAAACTGCAAATCTCATCATCCACCAACATATTGAGAAACTGGGGCACTAGAGCAAGAGAACGTACCAGCAGCTTATACACTAACCTCGTTACATGTGTTCAAGTTGTCGCTTGTGGTCGTGTCTGTCACAATCAAGGGGTTTCTAAGCCTATTCAATTCTAACCAACAAAATGCTTTTTGCACCCCGAAGTGTGAGCTTTCAACTACTTTTTTACCTACGCACATCTTCAGCCAATGGAGGACATTGTAATAAGTATGGCGAGGTCACAAAATTACCAATACAGCCGTGGAACTCAAGGATAGATTAAGGAAATTAGTCTCATTCATTGTCAGTTTTAAAAGATATCCATTGTTTAAAATGAAAACGTCAGGTCTGTGTAGAAATCGTGCCAAATAAGGAGTGACAGAAGACTAATAAGTTCGGATACCTGCATACAAATGTTTGTACAAGGATCTGGTGGAAGATGTGGAGTCGTGAACGATGATAGACAAACTGACTGGAATCCATGATGTCCACCTGAGCTTCCATTCGAGGAAGAATGGGTTTTTCAAAAACTGTGCTACAATTGGACATAGTAGCATCTCATACTCTCTCGGATAGTGGATCAGATGCTACATAGATCGAAAGCGCATCACTTGAAAAACCTGGTTTCAAAAGCCATTTCAGTGAAGCCGCCTTGAACACATTGACTTATACTACCAGAATGAGGGCCACAGAAGATTTGAGTTTGACAGAGGATCTTGCGGCTAACTGAACCTTGTCGGTTAAGTTGCTACCCCACTTACTTCGTTTTGTATCTCATCCAAGCAGCTCTAGAAATGGCCGCATCTGCAAGGAGTTCCGTTGACGGTGATCTCAGGAACCATTATATAAGTTTTAATCAGGTTCGACATTTTGAAGGCCTACTGGGTCTTGATTCCGAGGCTTGGCAACAACCCTGCCCTGTGTGTGTTTTTTTGGAGCGGACGCTGCTAAGACAAACACGACCTCAAAGCGTTGGTAAATTACTTGTCCATGTAATTATCCCAAAGCGCCTATGACAAAAAAAAATTTAAGACCGAAACACCAAGCATCTTGCAAAGAGATCCTGTTCGGACAGACTGTTTTTCATCGTTTGTTCATGGAACCCACTGTTATAAAACTACTGCGCGACAACACCGGTGCACGGGCTTCCTAAACGAAGCAAAAATTCCTCCTAAGCCATTCCCTGTATTGTTAACCTTTTGTCCAAACAGCAGCCGATTGGTGTCTGCCCGTGTACCCCCTCTCTCTGAGCGTGCATAATCGCATGTTCTCTATTTTGCCCATGACGCATCCATGTAAGCCACTTTTATTGGTTGCTATCGGAGTCGTATCACTGCGGCATCACTCGCTCCCGTTCTGTTTGCGCGAAGGTCATACTTGTTTGTCCCTTTTGTTTGTAATTCTTCGTTTGGTTTCGTTATACTGTTGAAACTTACCCAAGGCTCATAAATGAATGAGGCTTGTACTGTTTGTGCAGCAATCGTTGAATCAGTAGTACCATTTTTCTACGATTAATATTCGTTTTATCACCTCGTGCTCGTGGGGATCAGACATGTTAGTCAACATTCATGGAGTGAACGTTACAGCTGGTTTTTGATCACGTGATCTGCCGCCATTTCAAACCAAACGATTGCTGACGGTGGTTTCTCGCTGAAAAAAACCTAGAGAATCTGAAGTACGTGTAATGAAACGTGATCAGCAGCAGTGCTTATGTCTAGACCCACGTAGTCTACACCATTCCAACAGGCGGCGACTGACTATGAAGTGTAACCCACCGAGACCGTTGGACCGATTCGCTCGTGAGGGCGGTTTGCAATTTGGAGGCAACTAAACATTCCACCCATGCCTTTCGAAGATGACAAGCGTTGACTTATGCACTCACTAGTACTGTCTTGTAACAGGACGAATGGCTACGCAGACGCACGCTAAATTCCATTAAGGTGTCTGGTTAGCCACTGAACTATTAAGCATTCGATTCAAAGGCAGTCTACCCGACGTAGAGTACAGAATACTCGTGTTCGTTCTAGACTTTGGTACTCTCCATCCAACAGACAAATTATGATTCTAGTGAGTAGTAGGGGATTGTGGTTTTCGTATGTATTGCACATCACCCACAAATGATCACAACTGTCCTAATCGAGAGGTCATCTGTTGGAGTTAACAGGACTGTTGCCGTTTTTCCTCTCGAGGTGTTCGGGCAACCTGACCATTGCTCACAAGCGAAAGTGGTTGAGCGTTCACATATAGTAATTCGGTCGTGCTTAGTGTGAGGTCAATAGCGCAGTAGTCAACACGATTGTCTCATTAAAGCGTGATCGTAGTTCTAGTCCCGACCGGGACAGGCATATGCACTACTGACGAGCTCTGATGAGAGTGAAACTCGAGTCTACTGCTTGTTTTCGAAAGGGGCCAACTGGAAAGTCTATATTAATGCGGCAGCTGCGATCAATTGTGAGTGTTCAGTCTATCTGAAATCAAGATTCATTAGGCAGGAGGTCTTGTACTGTTCATCTTTTTCATTCGTCGGAGCTAAATGCTTTGACTGCATGTTGCTCGAGCGAAGTCGTGGCTGATGATTGTGTCGAAATCCAGATGTCCAGAGCGGAGGTAGAACAACTGAGGCGACTTCCACGGATCTCAGCCTGGGGTTAAAGAAGGCTTCGATAGATGGAATCGCAAGTAGTCTGCCGGGACAGCTGTGATACGGAACTGTTAATGGCATACAGGACCTCGATGCTCGGGATTGTAGGATCAATGGAACCGAGAGGATCCATCGAGAATAGTGCAATAATCAAATAAAAGTTATATTGCCAACACACTAAGTCACGGTGCGACCGAGTGAGCAAATTAGACGAAAAGATAATTCAACAGAACGGTAGGCGAGTACATGGCTTGAATTGTACGCTCGAGCACGCAGGTTACCCGTCGATATCCCTACTCGTTCAAACAAATGTTTAAGCGCATGCAGAATTTCGCAACAAAAAAGGCAAGCGAAACTCCAACGTAGTCAATAATTAAATATGGTCGTTACAGAGCACCCCCTTAGAATAAAACCACGAAGTTGACTCTGCCATTAAATGTGTTTCAGTTAGCCGAGACCGTTGACATAAGTATGAATGGTTCAGTTTGCATCTGCCACACAGCTCGTGTCGACGGCCCTCGAGGGGGGAAGGAAAACCACAGAAGTTAGTCGGAAGTCGATAAATAGAGTGAGAATATCACAACGTCCAGAGCAAGTTGTAATACTCAACTTGCTCCTAACTTTTTGTTATTCTCAATCTATTTATTAGAAACCCACAGGTTTCGACGTGTAATTTGTCCCAACAACTCGCGACCAGTCGACGTTCGTTTTGTAGGATGCTGAATTACCTTGGATTCCACCAGCTCAAGCCTCATCATAGACTTGCACTTCGAATAATCATCTAGGGGAAACGTTTGACCTATTGTTGTAGTGTGTGGTCACATTATAACACTCGTGAGTAATGCTCAGATGTATTGAGATGGATGGACACGACTTTGCACGTTTACTGTAACTGTGGTCGAGGAACACATCAACAGATTGACCGCTGAAGCTTACACCAGTGGTACGTCCATTTTTGGGCTAGTCAGGGATAGGCGTCGGGCCTGGTTTTTATGATCTGTCAGCGGCCGGCGAACACTTTTCAAACCGACCTGAACTGAGTGTCGCGTCCTGTACGACTTTTAAGAGATTGGCATCATTTGACAACAAGGTCACCAAACTAGGGAACATCGTAGATGCCTTCGAAATTTTGCCACGCGGACTCTTGCCCTCAAGTCCTACGTCACGAACAATGTAACGGAATTTGTTTTGAAAAATTCCTACACCAACCCGGCTCGATTAGGGTAAACTTCCCACATGAAATCCCGCGAAGTGTTTCGGCTGAACGCAGTCATGTTAAACCGAAACGAATGATGGATAAAGTTATTTTACTGCTTAATCTCGGCAAAATTCGGTGAGAATCTTCCCTCGTTGCAGAGGTATCTGGAATGTACAACAGACAAATTCAACATGGCAGAAGCCGGTTTGTTGGCATCCATGGGCTCCGTCATTCATACACACCGTTTAGGTTCGTGTGCGTCACCTAGCGCTCTTATTAACATCGTACTATCTGTGAACTAGGCGACCTATGTCGACTGAGAGTGATTTTTCGTCCCAACAACTTTTATAGTTTGTGCTTTCTTCAGAATATCTTCGATTGCTCACCACACGTTGAACTATACACATAAGTGAAAAATAATCACGATCACGAGCGTGAGTTAGCACTTCCCAGGGAATATCAAAGTATTTGTAGGTCATCTTCAATGATTTCGTTGTTAAACTCAGATGAAATATATGGGTAATCTACGTATCATTACTTTGATGTGCATTCCATTTTTTCGTAAGTACCATGCACGTCAAAAACTTACCGATTATCATCGCCGTACGAAAGTTAGTAGTGCCCGATACAGATGAAAAAGGCACATATTTCAAGTTTATCGGATTCTGCCACAAAACACGTGTCTGCATGCGAAGGATATCAGGTTATGTGAGCAGTGCATGAACTTATTTATGGCTTTATTTACATACTCTTATCGGCAATCTGCCATTTAAGTCGTTGCTTGCATGTAGTTGTTCAACACTGCCCTGATTTTTCGCGACTTCATGGCTTGTATGCAATAGCTACTCACTGTTTTCCAATGCGAATGCAGGTGAAGCCATCAGAATATAAATATGCGTGCATAATGCTAGGGTATATATCGTTTTGATGCTTCAAAAAAACGTCCCGTTATTACGGTAACACAAACAAACTGATGAATTTATTTGGGGTTTATTTGGTCCAGGCGAAATTGTAATGACAAATGTACTACTTATAAGCGGTGCCGTTTTTCATCATCCAAATTACCACACCCTTAAATGTGGCACTTTTTTGATTGCCGAGGGGATACGAAGTATTAATGTAAGGACAAGTGAGTGGAGGCAAATCAATCAAAATTTTGGTGAAAATTACTGATGGCAGGTCACGTTGGTAGTGAATACGGATGCACATCGAGGCAGCATTCCGTCTGATGCACATATTCAGTGATCTGCGGGTATGAGTTAGCAGAATAGCCAGCAAAATTGTAGTACAGTTTTTTACTCACGTGCCAGTTGAGCAGAGTTTTGAAACTCGAGCGATTCCGCTATGTCTGCACTTGGAGATTGAGGCATCACGAAACGGCATGTGCCTTGCGCTGTCTGACTTCCAAGCTCTTCAGGACTGACGAGAGCCTTGTGCATGCACTCATCACGAGCTTCGATTATCTGAACTTGGCTGTAAGC
Organism: Paragonimus westermani; assembly: GCA_008508345.1. NCBI lineage: Eukaryota > Metazoa > Platyhelminthes > Trematoda > Plagiorchiida > Troglotrematidae > Paragonimus > Paragonimus westermani. The sequence continues at coordinate 38,155 of QNGE01002376.1, forward strand.
CTTGTTAGTTGGTTCACATCTGATGGTAGTGTTGAAAGAAAAATTTTGTGTACCAGCAAAGCCCGGTTGAAATTTGCCAACCCACGTGACAACGGCGTGACATCCGTTGCTTCGTGTCTGTGCACGCGGTGTCACTCTATGAAGCATGAGCACTTCTCGTCAGTGATGTTTCTAAATTATCTTTTGTGGACAGTTGTTACCTGCAGAATACGACATATGTGTAATGGCTTCAACGAGTTATGACGGCGTCCGCTAGGAGTGGGTGGTTTTCCTTCGTCGGTTGACATATCACTAGGTTATGTTTACACCTACCATATATTACTTTGCTCACACTTTGAATGTGGCCGAAAGAAACGGCACGGTTGGTAGTCCGGGACTTGACGTGAGGTACAAGTAAATTGGCATCAAGTTTGATCTCTGTCGGTTTTCTCCGGCCGTCTGAATTGGATGGGAACTATTCCAATTGTTTTGGAACAGAAGCTGTTTATGGAGTGACGGATTGAGGATGACCATCAAGAAGCAATAAAAGGCTCTTGATTCTCTACATTGAACACGGTAGTTGTTTTTCGTCATCCTCGGTGGTAAAGACTGTTCTTAGTTGTCCTCGTTGGTTCAAACAACCTTGTCAGTCTCCACTGATTCCGATACTCCTCTCTGAAGGTGGTCAGCATTTGCTCTTCAGGGCCAGCGTCTTTGTGCACGTGTTTGCACTAAAGAAAATGGATTATCCAGTGGTATGATGTGGCGCAGCCAGTGACACCTCGAGTCGTTCACATTTCCGGTTTGGGGGCAGTTTGAAGCGGACGCTTTAAGGCTCGAAAGTTCTTTTTGATGCACCCAATTCTTTTGAGGTTTTGAACCTTGTTGACTCAATGGACTGACGAGCAAGTAACTCAGTGCGTTTGTAAGAAGTTCACTTCAGTAGTCTCTGTTACCGTATTAGAAATTGGCTCAAAGGTGCCAGCGGGTGTACATCCCGGTACTTGAAATTGGGGGAGGGGGCTTTATCTGTGTGCACACAGTTGCAGCTATCTTCTGCGTTGCATTGGCAATTCTAACTGACATGAATAGAAAACGTGTGCTTGTTTACCAACCAAAATCAGTACTTTCCTGAACATGAGTCGCGACTCTTTTCTGCTATACTCATTTGGAAACTTCGTGTGTTCACTTACATTTTTCTGTGTATCATACTCTTTAAAAAATCTTGTTGTAACTTCCTCCCTTTCCATGTTGCTGGTTTTCCACCCGTGGTATTTTTTAAAAAGATCCTCATATAGAGTCAGATGAAGAGAATCCCGAAGGTTGTGTCCTACTGGTGGCTCCAGGTGGTGTGCGCGAGGCTTTATTTGCCGATGAGTTCTATTCGGTTTTGTGGGGAAAGCGCGAGGGATTCGCCAAAGTCGCCATTCTGGCAAGACAAGTATGTCCGTTTGATTGCTTGCTTGTATCTGTGTTTAATTCTGTCGGTTAATTATCTTTTATTCATTTTAATCGATATTCGTACTGCTCAAGAACATTTTGTTTTTCTTTCCGATTCTATTCCACCATGTGCGTGCCATCTTTTGTTTTCATGCTAATCGAGCTGCTTTTGGTTTCATGTTGGAACATAAAATACTTTCGTTTATAGATGATCCTATTGAATGCTCATGTATTGTTGTGAATAACTCAAAGTTCTAGGTCACTTCTCTAGATAGCTTTGAACACCATACATCTCATATAACCCTAGCATGAGATGTCCTGCTCATTGACTTCTGTCTGCAAAGAGATTGGAAGAAAGTTGTGGTCTTGGACCTTGTGTGGATTAAGTCACTTGCTACTTATCCAGAAGAGTTAAAAAGTCCTCCTGAGAAATATGGATTGAATCACCTTTGTAATCACCGATTGAATTTGGTTTGCAAACTTACGCAATGAAACCCGACCCGATTTGTACAAAGTCGACTAATTGGCTCCTAAATCATGGGCATTTACTAACACTCTTTCAGCCCACATACCTCTCACGGTAGAGTGTAAGTCAAGAGTTTCATCTTGTTGAGATTCTCTAAGAAGACTGACTGACCGTCTTTATGTCGGGCGGGAGGGTATTCCACACTGTGGTTTCATTAACGACGTCTGACAGTACGTGTCAGACGTATACCAAATGTGAGTAATCTTATGTGGAACTCCTGCTTTCGAACGACCTGCCTAGAATCCGGATCCTGGCCACATTTGCGAACATTTTGTGCCTATTAGTTTGAAATGCTAAATGAATAAACAAGAATGGAGTAAAGCTAACTTGTGGTGTGTGTGATACATTTGTACTCAACTTAACACGAATTGTTAACTAGTTTTAGTATCAACAGCTACGTTGCATAGTTGTGTGCGGAATAACATCTCTCAAGGTCATTTTATGGAAAATAGTACTTATAGGTTCTTTGCTTTTGTTTATCATGAACAAAAGCCTTGTTTCGTGTCGACTGAGCAGTTAACTGCTCGTGTCCAATAGTTGTACAACAACGTAGTTTGGTTCCAATACTGCTCAGAATGATACAGCACTCCCTCTGTTCTTTTTTTATCTTTCAGCCCATTTATCCCATGTTTACAGAAAATATTCGTGAGACCATTCGGGTCGTGCAATTCGGAAAGTGTGAGTGTTCCTTTTCTCCTTTTCACCCTGTTTCATCCTCTTAACCGTCTGTATGTTGTAGCTATTTGGCGCAAGCTGTACGAGCTCACTCGGTTGCCAGTCGCGCTTTTCTATGGCTACTTCCCAGTCAAACTACGGTAAGTTTCATTTGTACACTCGATGGCAACGACCGCGTTGTGTGTCGTGTTTGATTTTAGGACTTATATTGGTGATCCTGTCTATCCGGTGGATGGAGAAACGCCTGAACAATTGGCCGAACGAGTGAGTAACCTTGTTCTAACCTCGGCTGACTCAGTCGATTTTAATGCCTGTATGCCACACCGTCTGAAGTGGTATTAGGCACAGTGGTGATTTCTAGGCTGAGAACCCGAAATGTTGAATATAAACGAGCGTCTTTATTATCAATACCAATACACAGCTGTTGGCTCTGATACTTAAGCGGCATACAGCGAGTTCACCCTAGATTAGGGATAAAACCGAGTACAGGTGATACACACTTCTTGACAATTCTGTTGTCTAAACTGAAGGAACCCACAGCATTTTGCAAATACGAGACCACCGGATTGCGATTTTCACTACCTTACCTCCCCAAGGACAAGTCAGCCAAACAATAGTTCCATTCACTCTGTTGTCCGTGATTGGTTACTTTTAGTCAGAGATTAACAAAATCACCAAACTCTATCCATGGACCAGCACGGTTTACAACTGCTAACTCACCTGCGTCTGCTTTACTTTTTGTTTGCCAAGTTACCATTTGACCACTGGCTTGTCTTGCCACAGTGAGCACAGCATTATCATTTTTAACGTTCGACTTGTCTATAAGAATTCACGCATGTGAATGAATGGACTGATTTGCTGCCCACGAACCAAATCTGATACCCAATCTTCTCGTGGTCTACCTGCCAATGTTTTCCGATGAATTCAATAGACAACTATCACCGCTGTAAATTAGAACTGTTCTAACTGTAGTGTTATGACTGCCATTTCAACATTTTAATTTGGACACATTTTGGTTCTTAAGGATGTCTCAAATAAAGAAAGTCATCTTGACCTTATAAGTGCGACTCCATGTTTTAGTTCCCACACTCATATCTTTCAAGATATCGATTTCTTATCACACAAATTGGTCGACAATCCCCAAAGCATCGGCATTGAATGTGATGTCCACGTTAACACTGCAAAATACATCTGAAACGACTGGTCAGAACGGGAACTACTATCAAACAACATGTATGTTGTCAAACTACTTTCCCTTGTCGTCAGCACAGTCCAAGTTAATCATCTCACACTGGATGAAACGTGATTATTAGGATCTTGTAAAGGTGGTACAGAAATTTCCATTGCTTCATCTATTGCGAACATCACTTTTGGTGTGTGATGTGTTCTACACTTCCCTGTGGATCCCGACCTGATATGAGGCTTTGGGCTGGATAATCGATAATACGTTCATATTATTTACTACCTTACCCCGATGATATATATATATATATATATATACATATTTAGCACAAAATGACCACATGAAGCGGCAAACGTGTCACGATATATGACAACAGTAATAGGACACTGAGGAAGGTATGAAAAAGAAGGATGTGGAGAGAGAGAGAGAGAGAGAAGTATGCCATTACACACCGAGATTCTCATCCGGAGCATCATCAATCAACATACTTCGCCATACCAGACAAATTAATATAGGTGCCTTCAACGTTCGTACTCTGAAACAGATAGGTCAACAGGCTGCTCTCGCACGAACGTTGGACTCGCTACATATTGATGTTTGCTGTACCTCCGAGACTAGAATCCACGACAGTAGTCAACGTATGGAATTAACAACACCTGCACTTTCTACCCGATACTGGTTATACACCTCAGGTGACTCTCCGGCTGC
>QNGE01002376.1:45263-57470 GCA_008508345.1 Paragonimus westermani
TGATGATGATGATGATGATGATGATGATGATGATGATGATACCAGACAGTGTTCTCAACCATTAGTGTTCATTATGCCTTGGGCCCCAACAATGAAGCCCGGAACGTCCTACTGTATCATGCCTCAGTGTGAGTGCATTCATATCCCTTACCCACGTCATTCACTGGCCGCTAGATTGCTATCTTTTAGCCTAGCTTGCTACTCACAAACAGGACATGGTGTGACAGGTGTGAGTTGAAATTCGTAAGACGTGGATAAGCCATTGAAGTCTATAAGGCGAACTCGTTACGCTGAGGAGTCGACAAAATATGCTTCTTCCAAAGACCTGTTGTGCTACTTTTATGTAGTTATCACACTCGTGCACTACATAGATCAGGAAGGTCCTCTTGAATAGGACTTCGGCCCTTCTAGTTCCACCCTTGTCAAACAGACCAAATGGGAGTAGTCAGACGAAAAGCAGTTACTCTCATAGGGTTGTATAACACTACTGACTGCGTAGGACCGCACAGACAGTGCGACACGACTTCATGGGCATGTAGTTTTATAGCTGCCGCCCTTCTGTCCTCCAAAGCAGGAAGAAGAGGACTAAAAAAGATATCCTCAAACAAGGAACACTATGGTCACCTAACGGTTGACCGTGGCTTGAGTTGGCCTCGAGTATATCTACTGCCCTCAGCAGTGATCAGAATCAGATATCAATGTCTTATTAGCTGTGCCTTCGGGCTAGCCAACCCTCTCACTGCCAAGTGAGACGAGCCTTTGAACCATTGGCATTGGGCCGGATCCCCCTATGAATACCTTTTTACCTGTTGTCCCACAGGCCGGATTTGTGAGCCATAGGCTCCAGTTGGGGTCCTTCAAGCCAGATCTCTTTCGCAACATAAACGATCAGGTGACATCAGAAGGTACCGCCACTCCGACAGACCAACCTACTCTGATTCATCTTCATTCTGTTCTACCGTTGATTACCCTTCCTTCCAGCCAAGATAGCCGGTAAATGTTCGCGTTTTAACACCCACACTGTTCGTCAGTTAGGTCAGCAGGCTTCTTTAGGGAGCACCCTGTTAAGTTTGGAACGGGAAGTGTGTTGTGTCTGCGAAACGCGCTATTTCAATCTTAGCATTGTCTTTCTCTTGAATTTGCCTTTAGATAATGTTATAGGCAGGCAGCTCTTTCTGAGTTTCTTTGATGATGATGAAGCCGAATTTCGTGATCTGTTTCAGGTGAGGATGGCTCTAAGACAGAGAACATGCTCGAATGGAGCTCAGTGAATTGTCATATATGTATCGTCAGACAGTACTTCAATCAAAGTTTGTCGACACAAACCAGAAAGACCTTGTTTATTTGTAATAGTTGTGCATGTTCCTTCAGACATTATTTCGTTCACCTTTTATGACGCCATCTTAGATGTTCTGAGACAACTGAACACTCGGACGTCGTTGCGACTGTTGGTGCTGTGAACGCGCAATTCGACTGCTGCAATTTTGTGCACCTCACGGACTCTGTACGTCTAGCTGTGTATTACAGTGCGAACCGCGACAGTGCTTCACATACATTCCACTTTGTGCGATTCAACCATGGACGTTAATGGGTCATATCGCGGGCACCTATCGGTTGTGCTACTCCATTCACAAGTGTGTTCATTTTGAAGTGACCGCCTTGCCTCAGAGCATGCTGCTGTTCTTTTCCACTTTGTTTCGTATGAACACAAACAAAGTAACCGGTTGGAAGTTAGTTGAACGTCAAGGGTACACGAAGCGCCTATCAAACACCACCATCAGTTAGACAGCACGAGCCATAACAGTGAAATAACCAAAGAGTCCTGAGCAAAATTCACTACAGTTTGAACCTCTCATGAAGAGGTCTGATCCAAAGCAGCACTGCAGATACAAGTGGATATTTGTTGATTCTGCAGAACTTATGAACAAACGTCGATTGATCCCTTTTGACTTTAAGTACGTCAAAGACCGCCATGAACTGAAACACAAATTTATAGAGTGCTTAAAGACCCTGAAGCTTTCTTCTGTGAGCAAGTTAAGGAGATGGAGAAGACATTTTTATCGGAGAATAACCGAGTGATGTTTTTCCTGATCCATGTTTGCACTGGCCGTCAGCACAGTGTTAAGGAGACTATGTGAAAAAGTGGCCTATGGATTTACGGCGTGCAACAGCGACTTGACACATGGGCCGTGCAATTTGAGAAACGGTTCAACTGGCCTGAGTCAGCCCGTTCAGCTGTAGAGGATGACGATTGTGTGGTTAGTTATGACATTTCAGACAATCACCCATCGGGAAATGGCGTGGATCTACAGCCCAAATTATTGAAGTTTGGTGAAACCCCAGTCCCTGACTTTCTCCTCCGTCACTATTCAGAGGTCATGATGGAGGACTGTTGTCCAAATTGACCACACTCTGTTACGTATAGGGTACTGAGAAGGTACTCATGAGTGGTACTTATTGACTGTCTTTCTCAGTTTTAAAAAGGTATCAGGACATCATGTGACAATGACAGAGATGTTAATCTAGTATCTGTCGCATCCAGGCTGCTCATTAGTCTCACAATTCGGCGACTTCTGAAACGACGAGAACCAGTTGAGGGCAGAACAGGTAGGTTTCCTACCTGATCTCTTGTATATCGATCGCAGCTGTCTTGAGCGTTCTTTACATCAAGTGACGTCCGACAGGGGTTCCCGACCTCCCTCTTCTTTCCTGACTTTGTGGTCGACGGTATTCTGCACCTTGCACCTCCAAGATTTAAGGTATTCTGAGATTGGATTCGCATTGACCGTGTTTTGCTATTGCAGGCAGACCGCTGGAAACTGTCGATCGTCTGTCTGACCTGAGTAGTGTTATCTCGTCGGCCAATATTATTGTTTACGAGGTGTCCAGGGGGATGACGAAGGCACGTAATGCATTTACCAGAGTACATCACCTGTGATGTCGCAAAGATAGTTGTCGATTGCAAGCGTATTTACGTTCACTTTTGCTCTGTGGATCAGAGACAGTCTGTTCGTGCGGAAGATACGCACAGACTATCATTATTTGACCACCGTTGTCCCTTCCAGTTAGCCTGTATCAAATGGGCTTACTTGCTCAGCAACCCTCCATTCCGTCGGCGCGCATTTGGGAAATGCGCAAGTTCGCGACCAATAATCGAAAATGTACAGTCTTCACTGGTTAGACCATATACTCGGTATGCCGGCTAGGCGTCTGCCGCACCGCCTGTCTGACTTTATGGCTGGTGATGGATGGAGGAAGCCGCGAGGAAGCCAAGCGATGACTTGATCACGGGCTGTGAAGACTTTGACCGTTCCAGTGATCAAGGTGGATAGGTACTGCTTATCACGACCACTCCCATTGCTGGTTAGAAACACCGGTGAAGAATTGTATCACAGACGCTGACGAGTCTGTATCCACAAACTTTTTGACCCTTCTGATTCGTGAAACTCAGTTGTTATTGTCATTGTCAAATCTAACGGCAGCCCGAGCCCTTGTACTCATGGATATGGCTCGAAAGTAAAAAATTATTATTATTATTATTATTATTATTATTATTATTTGACGATGCCCAGAACACATGTCAGCAAACTGCAGACTTGACATTTGTTGGTCTTCCATATGAATGGTGGGGTTCACGCATCCTACGAAGTATGTAGGTGTGATCAGTGCAGACACAGCCAGGGCGAAGGTTAGCTTGTTCTTCACGGATAAGTTGCTCAAACATTTCGCGTAGCCTTCGAAGTGCACTGGCTGTGAGCAACGTCGACGTAATAAGAATCACGTTAGACCTTCAATGGCTTTCACATGAAGTGTACAAGTCATTTTTGAAAATAGACTAATGTTAGCCAAACCCAAGTTATTTGGAACCGACTACCCTACCCAGACTTTTCGGAGTAGAACCGTCAGCCCTCTGCCCAAGGCTAGTTCCCGTTCTATAAAAGTGACAGAAGGGATTTCATGTAGACCGAGTGCCTTATGACATTTCTGGAACCTGATCTCAAGTTAGACTTCCGTGTACGGGAGCGGAGAAACGTCAACAGACCAACGAGCACAGACAGAACCCGAGGGCTTGCCCAATTGCATGGGTGACTAGTTGAATTGTTGTTGGAAGTGCTCATCCCGTCGCCCTAAACCATGTTATCGGCCGTAGATTGGCTCACTTCTCGCTCCACAATTTATCTCACTCGCACCTGGCTCCCAGCTACTCTTTAGTTGAGTTGAAATGGAAAAGCTTATGATGGTTACCGTTAGCAGCAGCCTGTTCCATCTAAATAATGAACTGTATACGCCAGTCCTCGCGATCTTCTCGTAGTTGCTTCCAAAATTCAAAACGAGTAGCAGTCTTGCAAGCTGACTTGTACTCGCTACTGGATGGAACATTCTGGCGAGGCTCGAGGAGTTCTAGTGGTCGCGTAGATACCAAGCGGTTGGCAGGTAACTGAGGACTAGTCCCACACGAACCAGTACTTCGCTTACACACTACCTGCTGTATATGTGCCAAATGTTCTCTGTTTTCGTATGTCGTGATAATGCCTGTGCAACAATGTACTGGTTACCTAGTTCTCCCTTTCTGATGCTTCAAACAAAAACCGGATTTCAATCTCTTGTGTTTGTATACTGGTTATCGTTTTGGAAGTTCTCATTATGCTGCCGGATGGACTCGCATGGGTGGCATGATCCTAAAGGACAGTAGGTGAGCAAAGGTATCCTGATTGTATAGAGAGCAGTAACGTAAACCTTGATGCGTTCAGATGGCTTCACTGCATCTTCAACGTGCGTTGTTAGCGAATATCGATGTTGCAGCTGGCCAGAGGTAACGCAGAGTGAACAGAACGATATGCGCGCACCGATTGGAGAATACCTTATATTTCGTGCACGCCATCCACCCCTGGGTCAATTGTCTGTGGGCTGATCGACTGAATCTAGATATTCACTGACAAATCTTAAGCACTCAATTTCGTGCCCATCTTCAGGCCTTCAAATAGGGCCACGAAACTGGTTCGATATCCGAACAACCGATAAGCGAAAGGATGGGGTTCAATTTACAGTTGAATTCGTTTTAAAAATGCCAGTGGATTTCCAGTAGCCCATCACAGACATGGATTTCAGGTCATCCGCACCTCCCAACTGGAGCCACGTCAACTTTGCGGGTGATTTTAACTGGTATTCTCGTACTCGGGCTTTGTCAGTCTTGTCGAACTCACCACTAATGTGGTGTCGAGCACTACTGGAATTCAGACGTTTCAGCCCATCAATTGACTTCTTTACCTTCTAAGTTAAAGGTGTTACATGACTGGCTTGACCCTGTGTCTGCTCTCATCTTTGGTAGTAAGTAGTCGGGTACAAGGGGAAAGTTCACGTAAATTTAGAGTTACACCATCGCTCGTGAATTGTCTCATGAAATCGCGAGGCGTTTGGATGAAGTTTTGGTCGCATTAGCCAATTTACGTCATCCGTGGCATCAGCATGATCTCGGTCTTCCCTTGAAAGACTGTATAACGGTGTTGTTGCGAAACCCCCATGCTCGCGGAACGTCCATTCCCAACTGCCGACATGTGATTGGAACACCACGTGATTTATGGTGAAGTCCGCTGATGCCTTCGGGAAGAACAGAGTCTGTCGACCGCTGTTCTTAGTAACTTTATCTCACACACCTCATTGGCTTAAACGCGTTTTGCAAATATCAACTCACCACTGCAACATCTTACCCTGCTTTTATTAGCTGTTACGCTTCCTCCTTCCTTAATCTGAAACCGATCAGTCGTTTTATGATTGACCTAAAAACGAACCGATATTCGCCACATCCTCAGAAGGGGTTAATGGGGGCTTTGCAAAGTGTTGGTTCCAATAACAACCAGCGAAGTGGTGAACAGCCGTTGCAGCTTTTCGGGTTTTATCATCATCACGCATACCGGGGACTCACACTCATGACGCACGAACAGACGTCAACTTGAAGTCCAGACATTTATTCACTGGACCACCAGGTCACGGTCACCGCGGTTGCAAGAAAGTGTACGAATTACTCTACTTAGCTGTTGCACGTTCTTTTTCCATAGGCTTGAACGAATCAGCCTGATAAATTACGCGTGTGTTGCCGATAAGACCCAACAATGTCTAGCTCGCTGTTCATCACTTCGCTGATGGTCGTCGGGACCAGTCGTTTGCTAGTGGTAGTGTAGAAAGTGAGTGGTCTGTATATGACTCGAACTCAAGACGTGGAAGCTTGCTTCGTTAGGGCGTTCCCGACTTTCTGGCTTGGATCCAAAGAGCATTGACAAGGCCATAGATAAATGCTTTGTATCCCGCTTCTCTGTGTGGTTCGTTCTAATTTCGCTTTTTCTCTGCTTCCATCTCCGCCTCACAACCCATTATTCCTTAGTTGTTACTGCGTGTATGTCACTTTTAATAATTACCCTTGTAAAGTACAGGTATTGTTATCCATTTATTACAAGGTGACCATCATTCACAAGAACCTCTTGCTGATCACGATATATCGCTCTACTGTCAAGTCTAATTCGCTAGACTTTGGGTTCCTCTATCAAATTTTCACACAACACTATTGTCTTTTGTCTCGGTGACCGTTCTGTATTTTACTCAGACACGTGCAGCCATCGAAAGACTAATTAGCATGCATCAACGGACCCCATCGAACCTATTCTGTGCACTTCTCCAGCGCATTCCCGTGTTTGATCGCTGGCTGGAACGACATAAACGGACACGATACCGCGATCCTGACTCGTGACACGAATCTCAGCTTTCTCTACCCTATGTAAGATTCCTCACTGATTCTCTTTTAGTGTTTAATGGCTCTGTTTTTGTTTTGAACGGAGCTTTGTGTAACTTCTTTAAACACATATCTGTTTACGGACTTGACAAATGTTCAATGAAAACCTACTCTCAGATATTTCTGTGGTATTCTTCCGGGTGCGCGTCCAGGTTTTGTCTTGAGTTACTCAAGTTTCTCACAATGAATAGGCGCATTGTGGGTATTTTCTGACTGTGACCGCATGAGTATGAGCTATTGGTTGTTAGGTCAGTTTGCTTCCTCTCTGTCACGTTACACACTGGTTGTGTATCTTTAGGTAGAAAAACTCCAGTCTGTGGCGTCTAACTTATCAGAGTTCCCAACCGTCTGTCTTAAACTTAGTAGCCGACTTCACTTTTATTTGTTTGTCTCTAGTTTCCGAATTTTGTCCACCTTGTGGTTATCGAGTAGACCCCTCTGAAGGTGGCTAATCAATCTAGTTCGTGTTCAGGCGGCTTACAGTTAGCCTACTCGCTCCACTAGTACAAAAGACCGGACCTGGTTTGATGGGCTTCGACAAGCACGGTACTTGAGGCTAGTGCATATTGTCTAAGGGGCTTTAGCCTACTAATTGTCTTCAAGGTCTCCTAGTCCGTCTTAGGTTGCTTGTCAATAACTCTCAAGGTGCCACAAATACGGGGAGAAAACGGTATTTTGTGTTCTTTGATCGCGGTGTCGCTCTCCCTTGGTTATGCTGAGTCTGCGTACTGTAAGCTATAAACAAAACTGTGCTGGTAAATATCTTCGGAATGTTTACGGTTACAAGACGAAGCTGATGTTCACAACTCACATCACACGTTTCACTTCCCCCTCATCTTCGGTTCGTAATGCGAATTTTAGGAACACGCCAGTTGTTTTTTTGAAGGCGTTCCACTAAACGGCATGCCCCACAATTATAACGCCACTTGTTTTCTGTTAACCTTGGAACATTCCGGCTTTCTATATAAGAAGATTGATGATAACTGTTGATGCAAACAGAGTTTCATTGTAAATTTAGTGAGCATAATAAAAACTTTCATAAATGATCAGAAAATGATTGACATTTTGATATCACGCTTAAATTCAAGAGGAAGTGTAGTCTCTATCTCGTTTTGACAATGTAACACAACGTTTGTTCACATCTCTTTTCGTTTAATGTATTCCACTTTTTCCGAATAAGCGTCCTCGGTTGATCCATCGACTGTTTCATTCGGTTGTTTTGATGTGCCTACCGGGCTGGTCGTCTCTGTGGCTTCTTAACTGAGTTGAGGTCAGGCCTCCGAGGTGGACAGATTGGATCGTTTCGGTTCCTCATTAGTCCCACTATTTCCTTCCCTGGGATGTGTGTATCCTGCAGTTGCCTTGCAGGAACATCACATGTTTTCTGCTGTATTAAACAGGAAGTGTTTATCTGTCTGACTGAGCGTTCTGTTTCTTGTGTATGCAGGAAACATGCTTCCCAGATCATCGCACTGTCACACGCGATCGTCTACTGCAGATATGGGGTCGTTTACATGGCATCCGGTATCAGTTCTATCCATCCGGACCATCTAACTCAAATTTGTTTCCGCTTATTTTCCATCTGTCCAGGGAATGTGATCCTCTATCCGATTGATACTTCTAGGGTGGCGGCATGTGTCTAAGTTCCCTCTAAGCCTTACTAATTGCAAGCACTTTATGATCCTGTGAAGTGTAGACCTGGAATACTCCGGCGCTAGTTGCAACTTTATAATGCGTGCAACACTACATCTCACAGATATCTCACGTAGTACTACCGACTTATCTCCCTGAGGTTTTTAGGTTTTCCTTCCTTCGAATCGCTTGTTACGTTAGTTTTCACCAATTCCAATTTACCAATTATCTACAATCTCCTATCCTCTCAAGTGCCATCCAGTTTCTCTTTTGCTCGTACCCATTGCACGTATCGTACAAAATGCACTTTTCATTTTGCCGTAAGCGTTTGCAAAAGATGAACAAGGACCGCAATTCGTTTGTATTTGGAACGAATTCATCTGTGTATCCTGCACATCGGGTTGTCGTCATTCTGCTGGTTGTTGGTGATGACAACTTGGAAATGAGCGCTCAAATTTGGTCGTATTCGAAGCCAAAATACGAAAGGTCGTTACCACACTGTACGATCATGTAATCGTGAGACTGCCGTTTTGCAACAGAATCTTGTTCGCGTCAAAATTCGCTTCTTTACCTTCTGATGCGCAAACCTAATCGGTCTGTTCACAGTTGTCTAAATTTCAGGAATACTGTGACCTTATGATTGTGTGATACGTCATAGGCCGTTTGAAGATTGTATTCAGCAATTCAGATCGCTTACCGCGTTTGCTAAGCAACGGTTCCTGTCGGTAATCGGTTTTTTACTGGGACTAATTGGTTAGCATAGTCAGGTGCCAAGTGGCATTATTTGCATGTTAGGGTCCTGCAAACTTCTTCAACAGCTGGAAACACCCGTTATGGGCTTTCGTTTCACCATCATTGTTTGCAACTTCGGAATTTTCTTATTCCAAGCTTTTTTTGTGTTCATTTATTTTTTCACGTCATTACAATTTCAAGTACACACAGACAGGACAGTCTCAAAAATGGCCTCTCGTACTGTCAAGTCAGATCATGGAAAACGTTACGCTCCCTATGGGTGTTCTCACCATGAATGTACAACTGTGAAACCGAAAATGTCCATCATACAATTTTTTCAAAGTGATTTATGTTCAACCAATACACGTTTAATTTAAGAACTTCTTGTGCGGTATCGTACGCAGAAATGGCAGTTACTGTTTTGGACGTTTGGAAGAAACACAAATTGATTGATACAAATCATGGAAAAAGGGAGATTGAGTTCTGAAACAGATCCCTCAGCGAATTTATAGCTAGATTGCATGGGAATTGTGACAGTGTCTGAGTACATGTTCGAGTGATCTTACTAGTAGTGTACAAAATGGTAACACAACATTGCAACCAGTATTACGGGGTGCATGCACTAGTAGTACTATAAATACGGGAATCAGTACACTTGTGGTTTCCAGTTGCGAAGCACGAGAAGGCAATTTCTCATGCAGTTGCCTATGAAGTGGCCAAGTGAATTCCTGAGACAAGGTAAGCCCCAGGTATTTAGCAGTTGCCTGTCAATTCGCCGATTGGACTCCTGAAACACGGTAATGCTTAGATATTCGACAGAAATAGATGAGAGGCTTTTCATAATCGATGGAAAACAGGTCGCAATCGGCAATCGAACGAAGATAAGTCATCCTGACGTCAAAATCATTTCTATTGACTAACTCTGTAAGTCCGTCTTGCGCAAGCGAAGTGCATCTTTCACTGTGGTGTATTCCTTCAGTTCCTGTAATGTTGCGTTGAAATCGACTAGTCGTCCGCGTAATGGAGAGGTTTGAGCCACGCAAAGCGCCCGGAGTAATTTTCAGGGTAGGTGTGTCCATTTAGGGAAGTAGGTTGTTTTTTGTCAATCATTTTATTGGTGTGACAAACTGATTGCGCTTTCTCTTGGATAATGGCGTACACGACGTTTATTCACCATGAGTTCGATTCCATCCTCAAGGAGGTACACTCTAATTGTAGAGGCTCAACGAATTTTCACAGCCAACGTTTATTACCTTTAACCCTAGTGTACTCTGGAATCAAGTATGACAATCAGGAATAGATTGAAGCACAATATTGCCTGATGGTTGTTTAGTCGGTGTGATTTGAGTGTATCAACCTGGCGCGCAATCTGGGCCCAAGTTTGGAGTTTTCATGGGTGCATCGCCAGCCTTCCTGTGATGATCTGCATGGAAACGAGTGTACCCAGCTAGTGAAGAGAGGTGTGTGATTGCCACAGAGTTGCTCAGGGCAAATCTCACTGAAATTCCGATGTACCGCGCTTGTTGATTACGAGTGTAGGCGTACATTTTCGTACCAACAGAATACCTTTCTGTCCCCATGCCTACGCGAAAAAAAGCTAACGGTTACGATTGGGATAATGGTTACGAATCGTTTGGAACATATATTCCAGTCTGAGGTAATTTTGCTTGAAGCCACATATAAAGATCGTATATAGTGCATGATGGGTATGTGATAGTCCGCAGATGGAAAGTATTCTACAAATTCACTGGAACGTATGACGGCTTATTAGCTAGATTCTGCCGAGTCTCCTGAGCCTAGAAAAATGTGTTCGGAGTTACGGGGTATGCGTACGGAACAATGCATCATCCACAGTCAGCTTTAGTCGAAGCTAGTCGTAACAGTGTATTGGTGCAATCGACCAGCGCGGTTTAATTGTGCCTGACCAGCAGAAGGCAGAACAGGCCAGACTTAGCTTGTTGATAAGCGGTTGATTAGTCGGGTGATGTTAGCCGCTTCGGCTAATCCTACGTTTTATTGGGCTCACTGGTAATTGTAGCCTAGACTGACGGGACGCGGACCGTATCGACAGGTGGCAACCTAAAGGCTAATGGAATACAAGCTTCAAAAATTGATCCCATAGAGCTAAGAGCAAGCAGCCTTCAACAGAGCTGCAGGATTACCGCATACTTTGCGCGTAATTTTGGTACCGTACCTCACAACACCTGTTTTCTTTTTACGGTAACTGACATCATAGGATTGTGGAGTTGTCTGAGACCCGCTGATTCTTATGGGGCTAATAAGGTTATTGGTAAAAATTAACCGTAAGCACCAAACGGCCATTTCGAAAATTGGTTTCCTGGGAGAAACCAGTTGGAAGTGTTTCTGATCAACTTCGAAGTTTCTATGCGTCGTTTTGAAGTGTTTCTCATATGAATCAAAGTGGGTTGGGACCGGATTGCTCCGCTTTTGCTCTGGTCATTCGTCGATGCCGCAATGTGGCCGTAAGTCTTAGCATTCCCATATGCATATCAAGCGAGTACACTCGCTGGTTTCTTGATCCCATCAAGCCTTGGTTTACAGGCCATTTGGCCTACCGCGTATTCCGTGGACCGGGACACTATGAGTTTGGGCGAGTGATTGGGCGTTGTTCTGCCAGAACATTACGTTCGTGGATAGGTGACATGGTAAGTAGGAGTGGAAATTTATCCAGTTTGTTTATGTTGAAGTAACGATGCGACAAACCATTGTTTCCGATAATTCTTTCTCAAACCAATACAGTTAGATAGACCTCACCAAGGCGTGTTACGAGGCAGACCGAAAAACCGAGAAGTGATGGTTAACGAGTGACAATAAAAACAATTACCAGACTGCACACACTAAGTGGCTGGACCCGGACCGGACGATGAGCAGACAGTACGTCACACGGCCGAAGTTGAATAGTTGTATTTGAGTAGACTGAATGTGATTGATCAGTCATCATCATCATCATCATCATCATCATAGACAGCAATACATCAGTGGTTCACACTAATGCTTAACTGCCACACAACCATGAAGAAAAAGCAAACCCTATATAG
>QNGE01002376.1:69937-101814 GCA_008508345.1 Paragonimus westermani
TCACTTGCAGCTCGGTTGTGTTGTTTGCAAGGTGTAGGCACCTTGATGCTGAATGTTTGAATATGGACGTAGTCATTTTCAGTAGTTAGGTGTTTTCCCGTCCCCTTCTTTTTCCTTCTCTCTTTCTATATAGGGTTTGCTTTTTCTTCATGGTTGTGTGGCAGTTAAGCATTAGTGTGAACCACTGATGTATTGCTGTCTATGATGATGATGTTCATGAGTTAACTTCTCTTTTGTGCGTTGTGTCAATCAGATCACACTTTATCACATTCCGTGGGCCATTGATATCGGTCGTCAATAGAACGTCACTCCTCTACTACTTATGTACACATATGAATCCGTGTTCATGCTTCGTGACTGACAGCTGGTCACTGGAACTAGTCTGAGGCCTTATCCCTATATTCTGTGTGAGAGATTTGAATTCAAGTGCGATTTCTGGGGGTTATTCGAAGTCTCCACATCCGAGTAGTACATATCCATATTCAGATATGGATTGTACCATCTGATGGGAGTGGCATCTCCCTAGGATAGTAGTCGGACTGGTAACACCATGATGACAAGGAAGAAAGTAACGAATAACTCGGAATCCTTCTCCAAAGTCGGCATGGTAATGAATGTTAATATGGCTGGAATCAATCAGAATATGGGCAAAATTTTACGAACTGATACACAGTGATGTCGGGACATAGTCGCCACTTTATACCATAGATGCGTTGAGATCGTTATGTCGTAACTAGGTTATTGACAACAGATGAGACACTAAAAACAAACTGATGAACAGCTCTCCTCGAGGTGTGATTGCAGCATTGCCTAAGCACGGAAAATCTAGGTGACCAGAGTGTTTAAACAGACATTGCTAACTTCAACCGATAATAGACGATGGACAAAATTGTTAGTAAATCCATTCGTGTGTAAAAAGGGGATAAGAACAAAACGTTTCTCGGTTGTCTTAAGGTTATCGTGAATTCGTTTGAACTACATTATCCGCATGGAGGAAACTGTGGTGAAAATCATTTTCACCAAACATGACAAATATGCTGTGGTACTTCCTGTAATGTGTCCAATGTGCGATTTGTTTGCACGTGGACTCCCAACTAACAAACCATGTTCCTCCTGTTATTCAGTGAAACAGGAATGTGAAGATGAGTTCACGGAACAAATCAACCCCTTTTTCTGTAGATTTACTTGGAAATTCACTTATTGGACGCAACAACACTACATCGAAGATAGCCAACCTCTTACCTTCAAATTTGAGTTTACATATGGTGGTAGGATGTCTGTAATCAGCTTCAGCTAATGTCACCCTTTTTGACCAAACGTAATAGAACATCTACGTAGCACATGTCGCGATTTCAGTTACGGACATCCTGACCAACAGCATTTATATCCAGGTAAGCAGGAAATATATCTGCCACCAACAGGTTTAGAGATGAACCTACTGTGAAACCAGCAGTTAGTCTATAAAGCTCTTTACCGGATTGAAGCTGACTGTTAAAACTGCTAAACAACGACGAACCCTCGAGGTGTGTGTACTCATTCGTTTGCTCCTGTCGAGCATCATATATTGGTCGTACTACAAGGCGATTATCGGACAGAGTGCGACCATCCTGCATGGTTGAACAGTGGTGTGATTGAAACGGTTTCAGGTGCGATTGTTGCTCATTTGACCGACTACAATCATTCTGTCAGTAAGAAAGATGCTTTTCGGATTGTCTACCGAGTGCCAAGGTATCGATCAAAAATGGTGAGATTCCGAATGTTGACCGTTGCCGAAGCCATCAGCATCCGTTTGCGCAACCCTGACCCGTGCGTTCATAGGAAGTTCGTGAGAACACTTAACCTCCACTGGCCCACAATCAGTCAAACTCAAGATTTGGAACAGCGATCACGTAACTGATAACAAACACGTCGTCCTTAAAATATCCGCACCAAATTTGGTACGAATGAAGTTGAACAGTTTGGGCGTCGTGTTTAACATGTTATTGATAAACAGATTGGGAATAACGTTACGAGCAAGTTGTAATACTCTACGTTTCAACCACCTCGGGTGGCTTTCCTCAGGAGTGTTGTAATCGATTACAACACTCCTGAGGAAAGCCACCCGAGGTGGTTGAAACGTAGAGTATTACAACTTACGTCGTCCTTAACCTGTTGACCGTTCTTCTGACTCACACTAGTCACTGTTTTCACGTTTATTGTGTTGTAATTAGCCTGATGATCAAACACAGAAAGCAAGTCTTTCTCGCTACTCTGTCGTTCTCATGACTTTGAGGTTGTCCTCAGAAATTATAACGTTATTTTGGTTGTCGGGGTGATTGTGTTACTGCCCTTTGTTTCCCTGCATGGCACGTCCTCAAACAGAGAGGTTACTCTGTGAGTCACGTTATTCACTGAATCTACGGTGTAAGTAAAATCCAAAGCGTCTTCCACACTGAATGAATTTGGCTGTCGTTTGACTGATTTACCGAATTCAGGGAACCCGTGTAGAACAGGAATGATCTTTCTTACTTGTTTGGTAAGATTATAGTGGAGTGTATCGCTATCGTCTGAGCAAGTTTCACAATTCTTTAATCGTGATTGTTGTTCAACCCAGTGACCTGGGTTATCTTTTCCCATCAATATATTCAGCTATCACTGGTTCTCGGTGGTCGGAATCACACTATCCACACACCTTCGACTGATCATGATGTCGGCTCTAGTTCGGTCAACTTTAATTTTCATATAGATAAAGAAAATACCCGCGAGAATTGAGCCTATCACACTTTTTTTAGCCCTTCCATCAGGTTGGTCGGAATCTCTCTTTTGAAAGTAGAAATTAACGCCAACTTTACAGAGATATTAGAGTGAAGGCGATACCCCAAATTGGTGCAGGAAATCTCATATTTTCGCTGGTAAGAACAATAGAGGATAATGAAGAGGCCAGGAAAATTTCATAATGGCGGACCTCAAATAAAAAGCGACGATTTTCAAACTTTATTTCATTTACTTTAGACTTTTCGATTTCGCGGAATATTGCTTTGAATTTGGCAAGCCAAAGTCTACCTATTCCTCTAATGAAACTCCAGTTATGATGGTTTCTTTCTGCCAGCTAAGATGATAGTGGGACCGACCACGTCCTGCCAACGGACTTGACTTTCGATGAAACGCCAGAAGTCATCTCACCTTCGTTCGGTTAACTTCTTTGTGTTCTAAGGTGTGACATGCTTCGTCTCGCTCATTCTCGAGGGCGTAAGTACCATCCTTTGGAATCGGTTGTCCCTACCCACTGTTGCCCGCCTGCCTCATTCCGAACGTACCCGCCAGACCCAGCAATGCTGTCCTTTCACCAACGGTTGTGGCAGCCACCCATACTCTGTACGATTCGGTGTTAGTGCCTAGCATTGTAATCACAATTCTCCATTGCGCACAGTAGATGAGGCCTCACAAAGCATACTATATCTTATTTCAACTATGAAACTGGATCATCTTCCAATAGCTTTGTCTGGCTGTATGAGTGATAAACAGTTGACGTTTTTGATCGACACAGGGGCCTCAAGCCCTATAACGTGTGTGTCAAACATTTTGTCCACTCTCTCCCTCTCGACTCATACTCGATTAGTTATCACCACTGACTCGATCACTCACCTTTGTAGGCATCACGTGTTCTCTTGAAATCTATGGTGTTAATGTGGTCTAGGAGCTTCTTAGTGTAATCATCACTTGTAATGTTCTCCTCGGTGTCGATTTCCTTATTAATGACTTGTTATTAGGCCCTTTGCTCCTCAGCAGTAAAGGAATAGCGCTCGAACACTGTTTCACGGTTATATCCTCAAGCAACCCACAGTGGGTAGAAAAGGCGTTGACAGACTTTGAAATTAACCCTCACTCGCGGGATAACCTTGGTCCCATGTTTCGGAGTATTCTCAATGATCAGACTATAATCGCCAGGTTTCTGGTCACACACATTCTGCAATAGGAAACTGACACTGGAGGTCACAAGACTGTCTAACGCCTCTTTAAACACGTGCTCATCAGGTGAATTAGGTGAAATGGTTAAAGACACGTTCGAACTCGGCCTTCAGCAGCTCCGTTAGTTTCGCTGAATAAGCTTGTGAGAAACAAAGACGGAAATTTACAAATTTATTTCGATTGTAGCTGATTGAATACAATGACCACAACGCATTTTCCTCTACTTCCCCGTAGTGACTAGGTTATATATATCGTGCCGGGTACTTAATAGTTCTTAACTCTAGCCGCTGATAGGTGGACATTCATCAAAATGACCGTACAAAAGCAGTATTCTCTATTCTGTCTGGTATGTACGAATTTGAAACAATGCACTTTGGCATGACTAATGCCCAGACACGTTTCAACATCTCATGCGCCCTATTCTACTTGATAGCATATCTAACTCGTGCATGTGCGAGCAGCGATCGAACGACACAACGAACTACTTCGAAAAGTTCTCTTCTAATTAGCAGAAGTAGGACTCACGCTTTGTACTGAGAAATTCAGGATGATTCAGGAGGAAGCAAAAGCTTTCGAACGCGTTGTACCGGAGGAAAATGTACGCAAGAATTTGGGTGAAACAAACCAAACGATAAACTGACCTGCAGTTCTCGAGAGCTGCGGACTTTTCAAGAACTGGTGTCATATTACCGAAAAGTTAAGAAAGATTTGACCATATTGTATGCATTTTTCCTCCAGTTGATAGGGGTAGACAGAAAATTTACGCGAACCAGGTAATGTATAGCTGCGTTCGAAAGTCTTAAGTTGGCGTTACTAGAGCAGCTGGTGTCACCTCTTCCTTAAATATCACGCGCAGCGAGCGAATACATGTTAGCTACGGACACCAAAAACCTGGATATTGGAGTCCTCCTATCGCAGGTGTCTGACGAAGGGAAAAAGGCGGTCGTCAAGTTCACGAGGCACTAAATCGATATCGTAGATACAAGTCAACTAGACGTACGAGAAAGATCGCCGAGAAGGCAGGTTGAATATTTTTAGACGAAATGTACCAATGGTCTCGTATAGCGGCACCGGCACAGAGGAATAACTACAGAGGTAAAAAGCCTACCATCGGTGAGCAATTAAACCTGAAACGTGGTTTCTCAGTTCGTCACACCGTCAGAAGTGTGAAAAAACAGTTGCGTGGCAAAATTTCTAAATAAACTGGTGACAGTTGTATCTGTAAACCTTGGAACTATTTTACACGTCATACTGCAGACAGATCACTGGAATCCCCAGGTTGATATAATCTCATTCACAAGCCGCCAGTCAGATGAACCAGAGCTTCGTTGTAGAACTGTAAAAAACGAAACTTCGTTGCTCCTTTCCACACACAATTTACAGAGCGTACGAATCACCTATCTTTGCAGTGACTGTAGACGTTTCGTCGTGTGCATGGCCTGACTCTCCGTTGACAGCACCGATTTTAAGAATCAGACTTCACGTGCACTTACCATCTAGATAAACGTCTTAATGCTGGTACGTCTTCTCGATACCCAAATGTCGTTGGCCAACGAGTATACTGCTGGGTGCTCATGAAAAGACCGAATGGAAAGAGTTCTAAGCTGCGGACCAGGACATCTGAAGTGTTAACGACCGCCCAATCTGTGAGTCGACAAAATCATCGGAAGTAGAAATGGCCATTTGATGCATCTGAGAAAAGAGTACATAACCAAAGTGGATCAATCGAAAGGTTATAATTGACGTTCTTTAGTTGGCAAAGGCTCTGGTGGTTCCCGAAGGATTATAGTCCCGAGAGCGGTGGTCTTGGAGGTTATTCGAGACGTTTGTAGACACATTGGCTACTTCGAACAACAAAAAATGGCAGTCACGTTTCGTCAAAGGTTTTGGTGACCTCTTACACACGAGAATGTCGTAGTATTTTTCAACCCACACGAGCCTTGTGTTCAAATTAGAGCACCTGCCATGAGTACAAAAGCCACTTCCCAGGCAGTTGTTTTTGAGAAGACTAAACTGTCGTAGCGAAGTGGGTGTTGTCGGACCTCTGTTTATCACCGGTGCAGGAATGTGTTACATCTCGGTATTGCTTGGTTAGATTACCCAGTAGTGTGAAATTATCCCCTGGATTAGCAGGGCGCACGGTCAGCGGTCTGCGAGAAATTTGCTTCTTATCTAGAGTTCAGCAGACTCGAAACACACCATATCACCCGGAAGATAGTGTGCCATTTTAACGACCCGTATGATGCGCAACAATCTCATTCCGAAACAGATATACAACGAACAACTGAAAACATAAGTAACATACTGGTGGTCAAAAACCACGATACCCAGATGTTCTCCAAGTAAGTCACTCGTGTTGTGATATCCATATTCGATTTTGGGCGGACTCAACCCCCAATCGTACATTCTGGGGAAATACGATCCGGACAGGCGTTCGAAATTCCTATGTGCAACGATTGTGCAGCCGTTAATTGTGGCGTGTTGTACGCGAACGACCTATAGGTGACAGGGTTTGATGTCATGACTATATGATATTGCAATGAATGTGGTCATCATTTTGCCGGTCATCTCGGATTGGTATTTGCTCAACGCACTGCTGGCCTGCCGTCAGTGTAGAGACAACGAGTGTTTCAAGAGCAACTAATCTGAGCCTAGCACCGAGTGAGAGCACGAAGTTCGCGAGATGAATTCACTTCGTGCATCCTTCTCAATCGCAATCATGTGACATTTGAAATTAAATATGCCACCCGTCAACTGAAAATAAGTGAACAATTGGCCATGGACTCTACAGGTTATCTTGGTCCTGGTTAGGAAAACTATGGTAGGTGTAATGTAAGTGCTATGTCTCTTTGGAAACAAAACAGAGACTGGTGGCGAGTGATTAACATGAGCCCAATAGGCTGTGTATGCTACCTAATTCTTTTCTTTGTATGGAATAGCGAACGTGTCGTCTGGTAAATCACCCATAGTGGTGTTTGAAACTTTTTCTCTTGCAAATGAAAAACGGGGTTTGGTGCTACCTCTCAGAAGGGGTGTCTAAAAATTCTATTCGACCGGGAGAAGTAGGGTCACAAGTATGGTGTATGAGTTATATCATTAAGAAATTGTCGGAATGTCGCTGTGTACTGACACGAGGCAGCAGTTTAGTAAGACAACAGTAATATTCCGTGGGCAGAATCTTACGATCCCGAGTGCCAAAAAACTTGTGCTTCGTAGGTTTCCTGAATGGTGTGTCTACAGACGATGCGTGTGTCGCCGGTTGCTGCGGTCTGTTTGGGAAGCTGCAAACTGCAGAGTTGTCCAGGATGCAACTACCAGCAACATGCGAAAAACGAACAGTTCCTTCCAGTCCTGTACTGCATTTATGTAAACTACTGAACGTTAACGAAAGCCAAGTCCTTCAAGTTAAGCACTATACATTGGTTTTCATAAATTAAGCAATTAGCAGTCGGGAAAAACGAACACATTTTTCTATTTTTAACAATGACTATAAGCCGATCTGACAAAATCGAGCGACAAATCACACGGGTGAAAACGGTATTGACCACACGTTTCTTCCTCTTTACTGGGAGTTTTCCATTATGGAAGTCAGTATAGAAGTGAATTCTTGTTAAGTCGCTATATCACATATTTGTCACAATGTCACTATTCGATTGATAAACCAACCGGAAGTTAGTATGTTCTATTGATTATCCACGTAGGCTCACGGATTTTCTGTTGATCACATCTTCACAGGTCTTCTTACACGATTAACTGGCGTTGGTGTACACTTCTCACCAGAATCAAACGTTCTTGCATCTGAGTATGTGGCGGGTGATCGAGGATGATGTGGTTCATTACCTTCTCTGAAATTATCTATCCATGTAGCATGAGGGTGGTCACTGAGTTAGGCTGATCAAGATTCCGACAGCACCCTTTCAAATAAGACACTCTGGTTCCTTAGAGAAACCACACAAAACCAGGGTCCGGTAAGCAAACCGGATGACTGTTCCGATGGTTGGTTTATTGCCAACACCATACAGATTGGAGAGCTGATCGAACCAATTAGTATTGCCTCGAACTTGTCAGAAATGGCCAATATGTCTGAAGGAGCGTTCACATTCTATTGATACGCATTGTAAATTCAGATATTGCTGCGTTTATTATCAAAATTTAATCTGGCTAAACCACATGATTGTCTGTCAGTTCTTTCAGCAATCACTCCATCTGTCGCCGCCCCTTTGCCTTCAAATCGCTAGCAAGACAATGTGGTATCCATTAATTCACTGTGGATGCCGAGAACATAGAATGTTTGGTAATTCACTATCGTAATCTACCTGCACGAAGCACAGCATCACTTTGACACTTCATTTTACCAATCAACTCGACGTGTGCCCAAAGGTAAACATACGGTTGATGATTCAGTTAACTCACTGCAGCAATTGCAGCAGAGAAAACACCATGATTTTTATACACACCTCAAATGACGGGTTGTGACACAATATCAAGCCGAAATGATACGTTGACGTTCAAAGTCACCTTACTCGAAATTGGACATAGAAAAGTAAACGCTCCGTGGTTAAACCAAAATCTACTGAATGCAAGTCACGTCTTACTGGGGGACATGCAATTTTGGGCGAGCTGACTAGGTCATCTACTATCGATGCGCTGAAAAACACTGTTCGTCTACACCTTAGCCCTAACCACTTTGACCCACACTGTTCAGTGTTTCTCAAAGCTTACCTAATATCCAAAGCCACCATCACACACACGAAACGGCAGTCAACTGTGTGTCGTGAAGTGGTCCTATTAAATTAAATTTTGGGATGATGTCTGTCCAGTTGCATGATTCCCAAACTTTGTACACTGAGTTTTAAAGGAATTTTAAACTTTGAATCGTGTTCGGTTCATCATTACCTTGGTGGGCATTGAACCCCCGATTTAACGTTCAACTGGATGTTATACACACACAGTTGTGGCATATGGTTTGTCTAAAACACACAATTATTCACTACACATTTTAGAACTGGTTAAAAAAACGTTGTGTATGTTCCCACGTTTACTGTGATAATCCACCTGATGATGCACACATTCTACAACCAATAGATGATCAGCTGCGTCAATCCTCATCTAAGTTGACAATGCGACGCTGGACTTTGGGTGCAACTGTACGCCGTTTGTTTTCTTTATCTGCAAACACATCCTTGAGCTGTTGCCTAGATGTTTCATCCAAAAGAACATTGTCTGCTGCATCCAACCCTTCCGAAACAAGGGGTGGTCTTGGGTGTGTTATTTCGCGTGCTTGCTGATCCGAAATGATCTTCTGCACAACTAGACGTCTGGCCTTCATTCGTATTAGATGTGGTCTGTGTTTCCAGTTTATTTTGACGGGATCTTCCAGAATGTCAATCGCCTGAAAATAGTTCACGACTGCTGTGTCCAGTGTGATGGCGTTAGTTTCATGTACAATGCGTTCTTTATTGAGCAGCATTCGATATCCATCCTCACCCCTGAAAATCAGTGCGGAAACAGCATGTTCAACTCAAGTTTTAATCGACTACACGATAAAAGGGGACGATCGGTAACCATATTCAAACGAGTGATCGTCAGTTACGTTCAAATTGACACTCCGTTTGACGCCACCCGGTTGAAATATGATACATGCTAACTACTTTTCACTTGTGAGTAGTCAAAAAGCCTTGTCGTCATTCCACTCTTTTTGCACCGTGCACAGAAAAGTGAGTCCGTTACTGATTAGCAAAAAACGTAAACGGATAAAATTCAGTTTCTTTGCGCCCTTTCAATAAAATTTGTCTTCCAAGGTTGCACTTATCATGTCACATATCATTCGACCCCCTGTGACTGCTGAACAATATTGTATTATTTTAACTGCACAGATGACAACACTTTACTGTAAACAGCAATTCGTAACAATTGACTGTGCGAAATCAGGTGGTCAGTTATGGTAGTGATCCCAGACTGGAACTCTACTCATCGGATTTCAAGGACCATGAAACCTTCTGGAACAATTATTAGAAAAGTATTTACTCTGTACGCAGAGGCACATAGTGTTCAGTGCCCTAATTAAAAAATCCCGTAAATGTATACTCCCACTGGAACAACCCACCCCCTAAGTAGGAGTCAATAACAAAAACACAGATAAAGAAAGAACATGGTCGAATGTCCTCAATGTTCACTTATGGTGAGGTCATTCCGCTCTAAACATATAAAGTGACCCATCCTACGTAAGACAAGAATAGAACATCTTTACCAGGGTGTACGTCTAGCGCATTCGCGAACTGGATGTCTGTTCACACGCCATTCACATCAGCAGTACTCAGGCATAAAGAAAGAGACAAGTCTACATTGTTCCTTCAATAGATCCCAGGGACGAGGCATTCACTGAAAGTAGGGTTCTCGTAACCTCCGAATGATGTGACTACACGGTCACATTGTGCGCTTTTTTGGAATACGCTCAGTCGTGGTATCACAAGGTAGACACCAACTTGTGCATCACTTCTGTGTTGGGAGTTAAGTCAAGCGAATCGGCAGCTCGTCTTCTAGCACCTGTGTTTCAAAGATTAGCCATAGTGATGACTAAAGTGGATTTGTTCTGGAAGCTATTACGGTATAAGGAAAAAGGCAATCCAGTACACAACAGTTACAGTTTATGTAGCACTGGTCCAAAGAGAGATAGGTTGATGATTGCGTGAATTAGGAGCAGTCAATCCTCTGCATCACTTACACTCCTCATGTACTGACTACCGGGGGTCTGGGGTTAAATTTCCACCAATCATCCCGTTTGACATCACGCTGCACGAAAGATACGTTCGGTTCCAGTGTCTTTGCAATTCATCTTCCCCTATGTAGTAGACTGTTCAGTCATTCTGAGTAACTAATGCTCTCGCGCAGACCGTCCATCTGAAAAAAAAAACGATCCAGTGGCTGCTGATCGGCCTATCTACTACCAGGCGTATTTCAGAAGTCTCCATTTCTGGTCATGGTATGATAATCGCGCATTCTTAACATTTGCAAAGTGACTTTATCGCAGTTCACGAAACAGACGTGCTTTGAGAAATAAACATCTTTCGATTAGATAACCTTTTAGATTAACATCGTAATTCAATAGTGAAGCCTGATGTATACATTGTTAGACTATGGTTAGATTCACCAAATCCACCTGTCTCGTGTTACCAGGTTTTATCAGTTGACTTCCACACAGCCAACCGATGCACAGGCGCTCTCACTGCACAAAAGGCTAAACGAGTTCACATAATGGATATTACCCCGTTTGGTTTCAACCTCTAATTCATTGCAACAAAACTTTGGTTCCAACTCACTCAAACTAAACATTCAATAGGGCTCTCTTCTTCCACTCACTAGTGAACAAGTGTTGACAACAAACACTCCACCCGCCACTTAATGAAAGCGTTGCAAATTGGACAGTTCACCGTCAAATTTCATGATCTAATCACCACAAGCATTCTCACTCATCCGATTATAGTAATATACTTGGAGAGTTTTAGTTATTGCTTTGGTTCACTAACGATGCTTCACCATTGTACAACAACGTTTTTGCGTCGCCTCTGCAGGTTGTTCGAATTGATTAAAAATAACCTTGCAATTACAATAAAGTTTTGTGCACGCACGTCTTTCTGCTCTTCTACCTGTGGCGTAGTTGCTTGACGATACTACACGGATCTCATCCATTTTCAGCTCCGTTGTACTCCGAACATCGTCGCAGCACCGACCGCGTTTCAGCCGCCCACGGTAATCTCGGAATATCCTCGCATCCCGGATACTGGTAATTTGGAATGTTGCTGTGGTGGTCTTCTTGAACCCTTTCTGTGAGTCAAGCTTTTTATTCTTATAACTTGCTAAAACTCTCGTGACTGTCCTGTTGCATTCGTTCATTTTTTGGTCATTGAACTCAGTGAAATAGCCTGCATTCACTTAGTGTAGTCAGAGACTGTTTTTGACCACTACAAATTGATCAGAGACTGTTTTTGATCACTACAGACTCCTAACCTGGTACACGTGTCGGACACACACGTTCCAATGACCTGGACATCAACTTCTACAGTCGTTCGATAATATGAATAGCACAAACTGATCGATGAAAATGAAGCGTGCACAAATTTTTTAAAGCGGCTTTCTCACCTTGACATCGATTCAGTAGTTGCCAACCTATAGTGTTGTTCGCGATCCACCGGACGTCCACTTATCAGTAGCATGGATTCCTCAAGACGTTCCCTTT
The DNA here is from genome assembly GCA_008508345.1 of Paragonimus westermani. Classification (NCBI taxonomy): domain Eukaryota; kingdom Metazoa; phylum Platyhelminthes; class Trematoda; order Plagiorchiida; family Troglotrematidae; genus Paragonimus; species Paragonimus westermani. The sequence goes on from QNGE01002376.1 coordinate 82,122, forward strand.
GTGGATTGTTGCTATGATATGCGAATTTGATTTTTGAAACTTGCACAAATCGGCCGTTCAATTCTGGGACCTGATGGAGTTAATAACACCAATGAAATGTTGGTCATGTAGTTATTTGTAATTACGTGTCATTTGGTTAGAGTTAGGATAATGCGTCTGCGACCATTTTTGTTCGTTTTGAAGCACGTAAGTAAGGACGGTTGCAAATTACTTGCTACTGTAATGGGCCATGGAAAACCTCGTCAGATTTATTGATGATATATGACACATCTCGGGCAATGCTGATTAAAACTTCGGAGACATTTAAAATGTGAATGAAACTCACAGAGACTAAAATAAAGAACGATTGACAGCGAACTCAACGTGCATGTATCAGTTGAATGACCAAATTTGGAACGACAGTATTTGTTAATTGGACTGATTGAAGCGGTGAGATACATTCAGCACAGATAAAAGTACTTTCATTTCAACCATTCAGAGTTTGACATCAACTTTTTCTACCAGAGACGAGAATCCCGAAATGGTGGGACGCTGATGGTGAATAATGTTTGTCGCGCAACTGTGAAAAATTGTTCTCTGTTAATCGACATTTCCACAGCTTCCTTATTACATAACCAATCTTTCTAGGCTGAGGCTTTCAAATGCTTTGCTATGCAGTAACATGTCTCAACGAGAACCGACAACTATGCATTCGAACTGTAATGTCCACAAAGTAGTCTCTACAGTTGTATATGTTACAAAATCAATTAAGAAATTACTTTTCCGGAACATCGCCCGTTTGGCCTCTTAAGTAAAACAAAGAGAAGGTCGGTGTTTGTCTTTTTCGTCGGATAACGGCATACTAGAAGACATCATCCCAATACAAAACTGTATTGTACAACATGAAACCTTGTGTACAAATCGTTTGTCGTAACATACGGCGGATATTATACACCGTCCACGATAGCGTACTTCACAGCAGTAAATCTGCCAGTCATGCAAAAGGGCTATTTGTTGTTACCCGATATCCTTCACGTTATGGGTCACCCATAAATCGCACAGACATCATTACATAAAAAGCAACCACATTTTAAACACCTTCACAAGACCATAAGTATGCCAACGAATTGTGAGTGTAATTCTTCAGAGCGTTTACAGTCATCTAAACTTTGATATCGGATTCGTTAATTTTGATTAGCATATAGCTTATGAGTGTACTGGAACTCTTAACCGTAATAGCTTGAGTACCTACTAACAAATAACCACACTTTCACACTGAGCATCACTCACATTTCATCGCAGCAGTCGCATTCAAATAGAATTTCCAGCCAACCTCTATCGAGAAGCACTCGACTCGAGCTTCGCCTTCATTATATAACGAGAAGGCGTCCAATAAAACACAATCTTTATTGTCCAAATCGCCAGCCACATGCAACACGCGTTCTATCGTTTATGAGTCATAATTCCAACCCACAACACCCGCGGTTTCCGTTTACACGTCGTGTGCACTTCTAACCGGTTTATGTGTGTGATCGGCGCCTTCTATGGGGGGGGGGNTTTACCAAGAGACCGAAATTGTTGAGAAAATCCGTGCCCAGAACTGCTAATCGCACATCGGCAATAAGAAATATCCATTTCCACGTGAGTCTCCGGCTGAGGGACATTGTTACAGAACGTTGGCCGTAAGACTGAACAGAACCGTTGGCAGCTTTGAATGTTGGACCACGGTAAGATGAGAGTTGTTCTTGTGATGTGGTGGGAAAACACTGACTTAAGTCCCTGTATCAATAAGGAAGGTGCGACCACTTTTCCTATCAAGTATGAAAGACAGGTGACTTGAAGTTTGCAAACCAGCTGAGTTTGTCGCAGAACTCAACTGGCGCTGCCTAGGTCCCGAATGGCTGGGAGTGGGGGAGAAAACACATGGAGTGGTGCAACGTCCCGCACTAGCGCCAAATTTACGACGATAAAAACATTCCATCCGTCGTATGAGTTCTAGATGGGGAATGAAGATGAGCAGCGGGTTGAGTATGATTGGGACAAGTGAGCTGTCAACTGGTTTAGCTGGAGCTGGATTTGTTGAATGTTCAGTCGCTGTTCACGGAACAACGACATAAACGGTGTTGTGTCAGTGGATGCAGATGTTAAGTGCGTAAATCCAGTGGTGTTGTTAGTTTGCATGGCCTCGATGACCTTATTCATCGATGAAGCTCGGTTGTCCAAACTTCGATCGGGAACAAGCAAAAGTGTTATTTGCGTGAGACTTGGTAGACGCTGAACAGACAACCGTTTCAGTAAACATTCGTCAGTGGGTTTTCCACCATCGAATGTTCACGTGACGCAGTAGTTGGTAAGGACGACGACCACCGAGCAGCACATCGTTGAGCAATTGACAGAATCGTGTGTTCAGACAACGATACCCGATTTAAGAGCTCCCGTTTCAGAACAGCATATGGGGTAACTATGTCGGGACTAGCAATAATGTTTTGAACTTCGGGTATAGTTTCTGGTTGGAGTTCAGCAACCATAGAATCAAACATAGTGATCTGTTTGGTTATACATTGTTCGCGAAAAATAGATTCCATCCACAGAAACCACAGAGCAGAGTCCGACTGCCAGAAAATGGGAATTTTGACTGAAAGTGATAACGCGAATAGGTCTTCAACGTTACTGTCATCAGTGACATTCTGACCATGTTTAGTGATGGACGAGTAAGGAGTAATGACAAACAATGACGGCACGAGAAATGTTAAACGAACAGATCGCAAAACGATTTTGCGGCACAAATGTGAGACGGAGAATTGATCCACAGGCCGGTTTGCGGCACTAATTTGCAGCGGAACTCTAAACCGCGATAGATTGCGTACCCACTAAAAAATAACATCTCAATGATAGCCGATGTTTCGGATCTTTATTGTTGAGATTGTTATGCAAACTTAAAGCAGTGGTGCTCGCCTGGACTGTGTCCTGTCCTATTCACTTGTGTCGATATTCGTTCCGACGTGCCCGACGTCGACGCGTGCCCGCGCATCGGCCGCACCGAGTCGCACTAGTTGGAGCGTTCCAATTGGCTGAGTGTGCAAATGATGACTGAGTGCGTGCGTACGTTCGGGTGTGGAAGAGAGCCCTTGGACCGGCGAATGTGTGCACCCGCATGTGCAGGTTGGGTCACCGAGCTTCAATCATACTAGACGGCTTGTCAGGTGATGGACAGCGTGAGAGGGCGAAAGGACGACCGCATGAGTTTGTAGCTACCAATGGCAGCAATTTCTTCTTATTGATCAGTGTAAGTTTTGGATTGTATAATCTCTAGCACAAACAGTAAAGACCTGAACAAGTTTCTCCTCGTGAGAAAAATCTGTAATTTTTTCAAGAGGATCAAGTCGAATTACAAGACTATTTTCATTAGAAAAGACCTCTTATTGACCATGGTAACTTGCAACGAATCAAATGGGAGTGTTTGTCTCTACACAGTCCCTCAGAATAAAGTTAACTGAAGAATGTTTCTAGCTGCTCTTTTGCTAACTTGCACTTCTTTCCCGGTGCCATGAAAATCCGAATATTTTCGTTCCCAACACACCCCTATCATCAATCAGCTGCTTCTAAACACCGTACACATAAGAAATACTTGACGTTTATTTTTTCTTCTGACGTTGTTACGATTTACAACCACCACGTTAAACTGGGAGCACTGACACGTAGTCGGCTCAGTGCGGAATGAGAACACGTGACGACAATAGCTCGTAGTTTTATAGAACAAGAGCGGATGACATCATAATGATGAAACACAAATAAGAGAAGCAGTAACCCGAAGGAATGGTGTGGGAAACACGATTGAAGCGTTCGGGGCCGAGCTGAGAGACAGGGACCACACGCGTGCACAGGTAGACAGTTGATGAGCGGACAGCGTTAGGCACGGATGCCACAGGCGCCTGTCCACTTTGAAATCACTCGCTGCAGGTGTTCTCCCCACTACCGGATTTGCGGTATCAGTAGTTGGTTTCTGTCCTTCTTGGAATGAGCTGACTGAACTTGGCTGTAAACTCCTCTTAACGTTCACTTTCCTCAGTTTTATACTCAGTGGCACCCATAGCAAGGTGGACTAGGGTACCGCGTGGTTGGTTAGTCGTTTGGACTTCTAGATGGCACAACTAACACCTCCAAACATCAACTCTGTAGCACTGACAAACCAGAGAGTGTTAGAACGAGTGATTATTTTCTACCCGCATCCAGTGCCAAACGCGCCCCGTTGCCATGCCACCAGGCTGGGTACTGACAGCAGCGTGCGGGGGATGCCGGCACTCCCTCAGGAAACGAATCAAACTGTGCCCAATTTGATTTTTCGACAACTTTTTCATAGCAGTTGTGAGAGGCCAGTCCGTTGAACTACAGCGCCTCAGCTTGAGGAAATGCGCACGGATATTATCTTAGAAACAGTCTATGAGATTAAGAACACTGGTGCGTACATAATTCACGTTTAACAAGAGGACAAAAAACGAAACGGTTGCCCCAATGTTAGTAGACATTTACACCTACGTATAAAAAATTTGTAACGTAACGTGGTGTTTACTAGCAAACAAGTGTGGTTTGTCAATCGGCCTGAGATTTATATGTTCACTCAAATGTCCATAACAATGTATTTTTTAAGTACTAATCACGCTTCACGTTACGGCAGGGTTTTGTTCTCGGATTGGCAAATTAAGATATCATTTGCATTACTGAATTCGATTTCGTGCAGTGCACGAGTGTTGAAGGTTAGTAGCTCACACATAGACTAACCAACTTCATATAACTCATCTGGATGTTTCAGTACACAATATAACTTGCTTCTCCTAACTTCTATCAATCCGATTCAAACACTGCAAATCGTTTGACACAGGGAATTCCAAGGGAAGTAAGTTCGTGGGTGACACTTCCGATTAATCTTATTACCTGTCCGTCTAGTCTTACGGGAGACCAGCACAAACAGACCGCACAAATAAAAACTTGTGACATGAAGACTAGGCTACTTAGGTAAGCGGACTGCAGAAATCTTTCAACAGATGAATACGCAACCAGTCTCCCTATCACTAAAGTTATGCTTTTAGCCGTCTTCGTGATGGAGACACATCATCAGTTCAAGATTAAACGCGTGAAATTCGACGGTCGGTTCTTAACAGTTCACTCTTAACTATTCATCAGCTTGGATCCATTCCAATAGTGTTTATCTTGAAGGTGAGTCATTCAAGGAATGGCAGTAGCGGTAGCGATCCACGGAATCTATCAAATTGCCATGAACTGCACTGACGGTACTGTCTCGCTAATGCTATCCGAAAAAGTGCACACTGCGTTGTGTCATTTTGTAACCTCCGAGTCTAAGTTAGCGCCTATTTAGTCGTCTGAAGCAAAAGAACCATTTATAAGTATGTCTGAACAACACAACGATCACAAACATGCGTTCATATCAAACAATGGTCTCAAAACGACAAGACTGCCAATGGCAAATTTGTCTATATGCAAAGCACCATTTTCCCAATGGCTCCTTCTCTATTTCCATCTCGTTTTGTCGATGCCTTAATACCTGTATCTACCTAAGTATTCGCAAGTAGAACAGTTTAATCGTCTATTGTCACCACACCCTTGAGTCTTCATGACGCTTATTCCACCTGCTTCAAAAGTGTTTCAAACTCGATTCGTTCTCTCCGGTACTTGTGTACAGGTACTTGTGGTGTTGACCTGGTGTTTTATTTGGCATGCACTCTCTTCTGACCAGGAAATCCTACCTTTTGAACAGTTGGCTTCTTTGAACCCGATGTAGCTGTCTGGCATGTAGCTGTCCTGGACAAATATAATGCATTGCGGCTTTCCATTAACACCTACCGTTTCTTCCACTGTGTGAGAAAATTTTCTAGATCCGGGTACCGATGTGTCTGGACTCTGTCAGTCTCTGTATACAACCTTCGAACTTGATTCGAACACGACACGTCTGTCAGCTAAATTTCCAATTAATTGTTCCTTGATAGCCCTTTTTTGCGATCGTCAGGCTCTGGTTAGTTTCCGCTGGCTCAGAAACATTCTTCCGATGATCACACTCCAAGGCCACTTTCTGGTCAACTGGTAAGCCTGAACAGAAATTTCTTCGTCGTGTCTTGTGGCAAAAAGTTTTGGATCATCAGAATCTGTTGTAACCTATTTTCCCAGCTCCTTTGTCAGGTGGTTAACTAGCTCATTATTCGTTTATATATGTCACACTGCTAATTACCTGTTATACATGCATGCTTTTTATTGACGTCATTATCTTTTGGTGATAAGTAACTCTAGCGTCAATACTACCCATTGATTACTTATGAGTATTCAGGGATTTGGTAATTTCAAGTTAAACATCACTCAAATTAGATCGCAGCCATCACATTCAGGTAAACTTTCCAGCCAACCTATATCGAAAAAACGCTGTTTTCGAAGCCCTTTTAGTATGATGCACCTCTGATGCTGTGAATGACGACAGGGTCGTACTTATATGTGACCTCTCCAGTACCCATCAGAATACGTGACAGACAAAAAGGCATTCTGTGTCTGTCGCTAGTTCGAATCCAGCCGAAGCCCTAACTTTCCACAGTTGGGTCTCACTTAAAAACGGCATTCGTTTGGGCGGATGTTCATCGCCGATTGATCACGCTGCTTCAACTCGATCCCGTTCATTTACTGAAATTTACCAGTATCTTGACCGTGAATCTAAAACTGTGAATCTCCAGCAGTTCTGTGGATTATGGGAATCTTCTAACAACACCGCGACTGTTGTGACCGTATTGAACTCAATCTCTTCAAGCCGTCCGAAAGCGACGCCGAATCCAAGCTGTCCACTGGATTTCCTTACCACCAAAACGGGAACGTTAAATGCACCATCCGCCTTCTCGACAATGTCTCCTTTCAACATACCTTTCACTCGCTTTTCAAAGTTTTGCTACGGGTGCATCAAAATCCCTTGGGAATCAAATGATCATGATCGCCATGACCTATTGAAGGTTTCAAGATCAGTTCAGCTACAATGGCCGTGCAGGTCTTGATATGTATCACGTCATTCAGTGGCCGGTTACCGCATGATGGGATCGAATTAGAGAACCTTTCGTTAGTGTAACCATCCCCTTTGCCGTTACCGTCCCACAAACTTTGACTTTAATCACGACTTATGCATAGGCGAGACTATCTGCGATACACCAATGGTTAGGGATGAGGTGTCGACGTGATCAGTAATACCAAATAGGGTTATCAGGGATTCCTGCTGAACGATGGAAAATAACAGCCTATTCAGCAATGATCTTCAAAACGTACACTAACTACTGGCGGATGAATGGCCGCGTTCGTTGAGGTAGGAGTAACTGCAAGCCGACAGACACAGATTGTCTTGTTAGGAAGAATTCTGCGACCAGGAGTGTAGTCAAAACAGTTTTACACGTCTCAGAACGTGAGGAATTATTCTAACTCGACTGGCTGGCGAGACGCACCAGTAAACCACTGTAACTTAGTTGGGCTTACAAACCCGGGGGATGTGTGCTCTGTCTCAACTCAGCGTGTTCCGGAAACGGCGCATTGCTATTAATAACACCTGATTACTGCCCAATATTCCAGTGTTGATCTCCTCCGATCTGTAGCTGCACTGGTGTGTTGACTTAGATGCTGTAACATCACGTGATAAGTAAAGAGCGATCATCTTTGTCCCTATCGTATTCAGGAAGTTCACGTACCTCGACGCGACAGGTTCTGAAACATGGAGAAAAAAGGACATGAGAAGTAAAGGTGAGTTTTCGACCTTATCGTGGAGGTATCAATCGTGTTCATCTTGTGACTGACACTGGGACGTCGACACTCACTTACTCAGCCGGTGGTCGTGGTAGTTTTAGAGCTAGCGGTTGTTTTTAATTCGGTTACCCGAAGTACACCCTTGAAAGCCAAATGGACGAAGTTGTCTGAAGCGCTCAACACCACCTGACCAGGTATGTACACCACATGTTATTTGTCCCCATTTACACATGCAGAACTCTTGCGGACTTGTCCTGGCAAAGTGTCCACTCACCCGGAAGAAGGAAAGAACTGGCTGTGGTTGGCTGCAACAATAATTTTTGTGACCTTTGGGACACAACGGTCATTCAGCCAGTAATCATACTTCCTTCGACTCAGCGAATGCCTTTCGTAAGGTTACCCTTCAAAAAATAGTTTTATCCGATCCAACAGTTGTTGGTACGATGGAAGAAGAGTACTTAGGTCCTCCGAGTTAACCAAACGGCAGATTATACGCAGACTGAGCGATAATCTTCTTGTGTTTGTGTAAGCGGTCTACCCCTTAATCATACATACCAAATTAGTCAAGCATAAGGCTGAATCTCATAGTGTAAACGGTTTTCAAAGTAAAAAAAGTTGGAACCTAGTCTGGTTGACACTGTGAAGGAATCAGACCGTGGCTGCCATTCACGGCTTTTTTTAGACATCAACCATTTACCTCAAGTAGATATAGGAAAAGGTACTTCGTGGAGTCAGAACTGTTTATTTCATGTTGACTTCTCCAGTCATCCGTTTTTGATCACCCGATGGACTCGAGTTATGCCGTTGTTGGAACTTGCCGTTTGTGCACATCCTTGCCATAACCAGTCTAAAACTCCAGTCACGAATTCATGACATAACCGTGTTCACAACTTTTGCATTAGGCTGATATCGGGCACGACTGGTTTAACATAGGTGAACGCTCCACCATATTCGTTTAATAACGTTCAGTTTGTTAGATCATATACGTGACCCGAAAAATATATAGTAGTGACGATCTTGGACAGGAGCAACTGCAATGCGTGGTACAGGCTAAGTCGACGGTTCGATCTCCGTTCTGTCTGATGAGTCTACACAACTGCAAAACCCGCCATGAGTTGTCTGCATAAGGATGTCTGTCACAAAATTTTCCAATCAAGGTTCCGAATCGGTATGGTCGTCACTGAAACAATCTGTTAATCCAAGAAGGACTGCGCCCATTGACACTTGCTGGATATAAACAGGTTGCACATGATACTCATATGGTGTTCGATCGAAACTGAACGTCACCCGCAATTAATATTAATTCCGCATTCGGATAAGCTTTTCACACCGCTACTTTCACACAGAAGCGCTGAATTCCAACTTTGCATTTTTTATGCTCCAGTCAAACCTGGATTTGAATACCGGTTTAAATATGTTTGAAGCAACTGTACTGAACCCCGCGTCGCTGACTTCACAATAAGCACAACTAAATTAGCAGATTTAACCGCGCAGCTAGATTCCAATATGAACTGCTTCAGGTTACTCAATCTCCTCGTGCATGACACAGTTGCCGTCACACTAAATCCAATAAACGAACTCGCGTTCAGATCATTATAGTGGTGATTATGATTATAATGACCTCAACAATACTAGGAACGGAACGGGGCTGAGCGTTAAGATGTGGTAATTCAGTCTTACCCAACATGGGGCTAATAACGCAACTGTCAACGCGGTCGTCTCACAGAGTGGCGGATTACGATCCATATCCTCATCGTGACCAGGGTAACCTTAAAAGTCGAACTCAATCATAAGTCAAACACGAATCAAGCGCTTATATTAGGAGAGTCGGTGAGACGTATATCGAAATGATAAAGCCACAGTGTAGTATGAGTGGTAGTCATCAACAACTAACAAATACATGGTTTCTTATTAACAGTATGATTTCATGGAAAACCAACAAGTCGAACACTTACCTGGGAAACGGCATTCTCCAACACTTCAAACAAATCAGCACCAGTCACCTCCAACACAACAATCCGGGTCAGTTTCGGTAAAAGCAAATTCAAATGACGCAACGTGAATACACCCTCAGGAATGATCGAATCGATCCGCATCACACTGGAGTTGAGGATAGCGCAATCCGCATCAACACCGGTCAAAGCCACATCAGCCAAGAAATTGCCCAAATTTGTCTCCCGTGTGCGTATCGTGGCAAATCGACCATCCAATGGAACTTCCAGCTTACCAATAACACAGTTCAAATTTTCATTAAATATGGTGATGGTCTTTTCCACAATGTCCGTAATTCCGGGGTCCACTTTGCTAGACACATCGATGTGCTTCACCTTGTCGAGCACCTTGACCAGCTGTTGTTTTGTAGAGTCCCAAAACAGTCGAATCTGATGCAATCGACTGAAACCATAACCACTTTTGACCACCCATCGCTTCTTACCGTCAGTTGACGTGACGGCTTCGAAACCATCGTTTTGGTCATAACCTCCTAATACCAAGTCAATTTCGCTAACCTCATGTGCCAGCCGCAGATCGTTTGACCAACTCATGTGTGTCAGTGCGATTACTAGTTGGCATCTATGCACACACCTTAACTCGTTGGCCAAGCGACGACCTTCAGCACAAAAATCTTCCACAATCACTTCAGTCTGGTCGATTACCGAGACCGTTTTGATCCACTCCGGTTCTACCAGGCCAATTACACCAATTTTAATTCCAGCCTTTTCGGTCACGTGATACGGTGGTAGATCACCAAACAATTGCATCAAATTCGCATCATAGAAATTTCCATTGAGCCATGGGAAGTTGGATTGTTTCACGCAGTCCATCAGATTGTCCACTCCGAAATCGAAATCATGATTCCCAATTACGCAACAATCGATATGCAACTTTTTACTCACATCAATCATGTGCGAGCCTTTATTGGTTAGATTCAGGGTTGATGGACGGAGCAGGCTTCCGGCGCACGTCACTAAGGTACTTTCGGGTGCATTGGTTCTGAGCCCTTCCAACTCGATTGCAAATCTTGCTGCTGCATTGTCTTTTAGCGTTTCAGTTTCGTCTTTGACATCGCCTAGTCCGAAATGTATTATGTTGATTTGCACTGACTTAGACCTGCCAGAAAATAAGTGACAGTTTCCCATAGATTTTAAAAATTATCCAACAGACTTTCAGCGCTTTTGGTTATTTGCTGATAGAATCAGCCAGCAGTGTGTGCAAGGCATAATAATGATATACATATGCTGTGTGCATGCACACTCATGTACGCGCACATAACCGTCAGTGCACGGATGCAGTCACGTGTCTGTGAGTCCAGCGCGCGTGGTGTTGGAGTTATGGGGAAGCTCTTGTTTACCTGTTGTATGCTCCAACCTGGCTTAGCTAGACTTCAAATGGAGATCCATTTACTCAAACGTTATATGTCAAGATTTTTGTGACAACACTACCGCTAAGAAGGACACCACATCGGAGATGAATGGATTCTTTTCATCACTCCAGCGCCGAATTATATGTAACAATTTCATTTTTGGATGCTTGGGAGTAAAAACCACAGTCTGAATTTACGAGGAAATGCTTATTCCCAGAACGACGAAAGCAGTCTGTTTGATTTCTGAGAGCACCTGATGTAATGCTTGTGTAAACACGGAGTTCGAATTATTGAGGACCATATATACACACATGTCTGCGTACTGTTCCATCTACAATCTGGTAGCCATCAGTTTAGTAAGTTACTTGACTTAAGCCTTCCAACTGAAGACACAAGACGATTGTCACATGCGACAAATAGATTTCTTTATTTATGCAGCCTTGAGCTGGTGTCGTCCGTCTACGTACTCATCAATTGTTCCTCTGGTGGTTGTCCTCTCTTTTAACGCACCGGCTGATAAATCTCTTTTGGTTAACTCTTGCAGTATTTAGTTTCCCTTAGTGGTGTTAGACCAGTTAATTCTCGGCTTGAGAAAAAAATTCACCTTTTTCCTTGAATAAGCATGACCAGGTTGGTGGGAAGCAGTTGGGTCGTACGAGAAATGACCGCATATGCCACAGTGTAGCACTCAATTACAAGAATACTTTTAACGGCCTTGATAAATTCGCATGGTGACAGATGTTCTGTCTGATTGAGTTTAAACGAGGCGTAAAATAGTTTGCAACCAATGTCTCCTGCAAAGGTTTTAATTATAACAGAGGCACACTAATTTAATGTGATACCCCATCCTGTTTCGTCCGACCACACAGGTAGTCTGTCTCGAATTGGTATACACTGGCACTCAGAAATCATAAGGTACTTACAAGGTAGTAGTAACAGAAGTCGCAGCAACAGTTTTAGTATCAAAAAGGCATCTGAACAGACTCACAATACAACTCCGCACATGTGATGACCTACAAATTTGCTATTTCGATCACCGTCCAACTTCAGAGTAACCATGTGTGTGGTAAACTAGCGTGCACTGGAGTCAGTACATAAGTGACCACTTCAAGGTTATTGAGTGCACTTTCAGACTCACAAAGACAGTGAATTGTGATAATAACTAGGTCGTATACACTGCGCTGAGATACATAGGAGGATTAAAAAACAGATGATAGTGATGTTACGAACACAGTGGTACACAAGACATTAACATGGTACCTATTAAGACGGAAATCTTTTATCTACTTTTAAAACAGCTTCACAGCTTTGCAGCACAGCAGAGTGGATTCACCATTATAGCACGGATGGTAGTCGTTGTCGACGTTAGTCAGTCCTAGTCATGCTGGTAACTATCCTCAGCACAATCTTCTTAGCGTCGAAAGTCTACCGTTCAGCACAGATAGACTTCTGTTACATCACATCGACTCGATGTTCAGGTGAACAGTCATATCTGGGGCTCGTGTACTGAACGATAAGGTAGTACAATTAGTTGCCGATAGGCTGACATAGATCGCACAAGGCTCCAGTGCTAGTAACCCTTGAACTCACATAGGCTTTGAATATAAACATCAACAAGGCCAGTAGACTTCATTGAGATGAATGGTGTCCTTGTTCGATAGAGTTGTCCTTAGCGAAACTGAACGGTGAAAGTTACAAAGATTTTGTTCCGTAAATGCTTCACTGTACCTTACTACCCCCTCGTTTGTCTGCAAATCTGGCATTTCCAATTCAAAAATACAGCGACTGATCGTACTCACAACAACCATGCCCTAATAGATAATGTGATTCGCATTGACTGAGTATCTGATGTATTCACGTTTATTCACTTCACTTGAAAATGATATCCGTGGCGTTGCATGTGTGCCGTTTAGCGTCCAGCACTCCGCCCTAAATCACATTGGTGGATACTACTCGATTAATTCACATGAAATATGTCAGTGCGAAACTTTCATGCACATCAGTTCGATAAGCTGACTGAATCAGCCTTAAGCCACAGAAACCATTTCAATTTCCTGGCCTCAGTGCCCCTGATCACCAGGTATTTAACCCAGTCTGGTCACACGGCCGAAGTAGATTTGTCATTCTGTGCAATCGAAACATGCAACAAGATGAAAATTCTCAGATTTACTGGAGATCTTACTACTCGCTCACCACATGCATCCATTGTGTGCCCGAAAGGATTTAACAGCTGCAATACGCTCGTGATGGTTTTCCTAACTAGGATCATGGTGGCTTTGAGACGCCGGTGGCTAATTATTCACTTGTTTTTCGTTCAACCGATCACTTATTTCAGCTGTGGCACATTTTGATTGAAAGTTGTGTGTAAAATGAAATCATCTGGTGAGTTTTGTGTTCCTACTCTGTTGTTCAAATGTCAAGACTGTTGGTTTCCGTAGGAACTCAGTAAACGCCATCCAACAGTGCGAAAAAATCGGGTCTCTTCTACCTGTTGTTCAAAGTAAACATGTAACAAAACAAGAGTTCAGATCAGGTGACTTATTTCTGCCCAACCTTCAAAACAAAATTTCACATTTTTGAATGTGGAAGTCTGTGACTTCTTCTGATTGAGCTTCATTATGATGTTGATAATGTGATATCACTGTGTCAGATTCATCTATTGCAGTCATCATCGAACATATGTTGCTGCATATTAGACTAGACTGAGTAGTCTACGTATTCTTTATTCTGCAGTTGGTACTCACATAGGAATCGAAGACAAAAGTAACGTCACCACTTTGGAAACTTATAGGGCGATGACGTGACAACGTTTGTTAACCACTGGTACAAATGCTCCTTCTCTCACGTTACGTGACAGTTCACTTGAGAATTCGGTCATCTGTCTACAAAAAGAAGAGCTTGATAATCTTCCGAATCATTTGTAAGGTATCGGCATCAAATTTAGTACAAATGAAGTCAAACAGTTTGGGCGTCGTGTTTAACATGTTATTGATCAACAGATTGAGATTAACACAACGTTAGGAACAAGCTGTAATACTCTACGTTTCAACCACCTGGGATGGCTTTCCTCAGGAGTGTTGTAGTCGAAATCTAATCAAAGGTCGAACAAATCCAGAAAGGGCTGAAGTAATTGGTGGCGCAGCAGTCTTAAGCTAATTGACCTGCTGCCCGAAGTCTGGCTGTCTTGATACCAAGCCATCATGGTGACCCAGTCAACCTACCCAGTAGTTGGCATAATGCTGTGTGGTCAGAACTTGAGGTTACGATAGTAAGGGCTGCTAGCAGGATCCGAAATTGTCAACCGGTGTTGTGCATCCTGCAGCGGTCGAGGCAGCCCACTGGAGTGTTACGGTTCTGAATGCTTACTACCTGATGCGATTATAGGTGCATGCGTTTAATATTTGTTCACATGTCTTGGCTTTGAGACTGACGATAGTAAAGAAAGAGCTAACGTATCCTGGTATGTGTTTTTTATCGGCAATGGTAAGACTACTCATTACCCTACGGTATGGAGAACTTGCATGTCCTGTATTGATATAAGGTTCTAAGATTATTGGTCATCGTATGCGATCAGAGTGGGCGCCATTGCATAGTGCTAGCACAATCGACAAGGCTAGTTGTACCAATGCATCTATTAACCATTAAATTTCCATCAGAAGGCCTCTCGGAAAATGTGTCCAATTTTAAAAAGAGACAATCTAACTATACCGACGATAGTTTGACCATCTCCTCTGTTGGTTTAAGATTCTGGTGCCGTCTATCTCGTCGTCTGTTGTCGCTGGACCAACATCGTGCGGCTGTCGACCACATTTGTTGGGTCAAAGCGAGAGATAGGAGCTGACTGATCCGAAACCTAGCTATTATAGAGAGGCCATAAATCAATCTGCTCCAATGTCCACGAATCTCTGCATAACCAACATAACAAGAATGCAAAGCAGTATGCTCTCACCGAGACAAACCAGCTATATGCGAACGCAAAAGCATGGAGCACGGCGTTTGTCTTGAATGATTCCACAATAACTGCACTGGATTTACAACATACTGATACAGCAGTTTTGAGAGTATACTCTACGCTATGTTTTATTGAAATTAACTCAATAATGGCAATATTAATGACCTGCAAGACGACTGATGCTGAGACACTAATCATCAACTCATTATAAGCATACTTTGTATAGCTCAGAAACTCACTATTTTGAAAATTGACACCTTCAGTCCCCTAGTGACGCCTGACGGTGGACAGAGTGCGCGAGCCCTGTGCCCACAGCTGGTGGCCACAAAGAAGGTCACAAACTTGTCGGAGCAGCTAGTTAGAAAAACAGCACTTGTTACTAAGCCCATAAAGGAACATGGCATACCCCCGATTTCATGAGAAATGATCCGAACAAACAACGAATTTCGGATGCCAGTTAACTAAAGTATCACGGGTCTGGCAACCCTTTTCAGTGGTTGTTGTCCTTGCTGCCTGGTTAGGAACGGAGTGTTTAGAAGGCTCGATGACAATTCTTTCACAGGCTGTCCACTTAACTGAACTCGTCACAAGGGTAGATGAACTGAAACGTTATTTTTCTGACCTCAAAATTTATTTTTTGCACATATTGAATGGATGAAGTTATCCAAAGAGTTACCTAACGGAACCACACTCAAAAGAAATCCCGAGATTTTAGAGGAGACCCAACTGTGAAAAGTCAGGGCTTCGGCTGGATTCGAACCAGCGACAGACACAGCATGCCTCAACGCGGCAAGCGCTCTACCAGCTGAGCTACGAAGCCACACCGGGAGCTCGGAAATTTCACATTTGGACTCTGTTACCCACCCGTCCCACTGTCTCATATGGTTGATTCCATAAATCTGTCATACTACTTGTTAGTAAATCCCGAGATTCTTTAATGGGATCCTGAAGTGTCTGACTCAAAACGCTGCGAAGTTACTGGTCTTGAGCAACCGGATAATACCTTTGAGAATCATCTACTTGAAACGCCGGAAGATTGTGTCACAGTCGTCGTAGCCAGCAATCACTATATGCGCCCAGGCACAGAACACTCGGAAAGACGCCGAAGGATACAGCAGCACAAGGAGCTGTACAAAATCAGCACTTATACGTCAAACTCTCTACCTACTGTTGTTCAGTCCTCTTTGGCGTCATCTGTTGCTCAATGTGTAGGTCGACATATTTACAGCATTACATGACAAGTCTACTTGGAATTCTCACATTTAATGAAGGTAAATAGCATAGTCAGACAGTTACTGGAGAAGCCTTGATGACGATATGATGCACAACTTCGTTTTTGAGGTCGACTGAAGTGACTGATGAATAGCAGAAATTCTGGGACAGCTTAGAAAGTCACAGTACGTTAATGCCCAGCGTGATGCATAAATTAGGTGAATGGGTTAGTATTTGTTTTCCTAGTATGAGTAGCGACGATTTGTGATCCGCAGTCTTCTTTCATCGCTTACCGACGTCAAATTTGAATGTTGTTTATCGTCTTCGATCGACCGTGTGTCCCACTTACGTTTAGCTGCCCTCTTTTTCATTATGAGCATTGGACTAATCCTCCGAACTCATGAATCAAACACGAAACACCAATAAATGATGGGAATGATAAATCACCGTGTTTGCCTTCATCCTGCCATAGGTTACCACGGTCAGAATACCATGTACGCGAAATATAGCTCACCTCATACGGAGTTGCACTCAGCGGCGCCTATGCAATCCACGCTTAGAGAGATAAAAATGTGCCCACGTTTCGGTATAGTTTCGAAGTTTTGAAGTGATGAGGATAATAAATAGCAATCAGTAGTGATGAATCGTCGGTAGGTGACGTACTATGATGAGACGAAGTTAGATTAAAAAATCAGTGGAGGTTAACAAGAAATTTGTATGGTCGAGTTGACCACTATCGAAAAGTATTGCAGTTTCACATTTCTACGAAAGATGACTAACCTAAAGTGCCTACTAGCTCGGATCCAGAAGTTGTCTTTGCATTCAATCAAAGGAGATCAGCCTGTCGGTGCCACCTCGCATCGCAAAGGAAGTTACACAGATGAAACCGAGACGTGCTTGAACTCTGGAGTGAAGGAACACCAAACAAAGTGGGTACAGAACTTCGTAGTATCGAAGAATGGCGATGTCGTTGAAACACGCAAACAACCAGTGTCTGCAGTTGCAAGACACGTTCTGATTACTGACCACGTTATCGACACAGCCAATGTATTCAGAATCCTGTTACATCCTTCCACTACAAGACTCCTGCAGCCTTCTGGAGCTATCATAATCAGTCAACTGAGGCCGACCTTATTTGTTCAGAAATGCTTGTTCCTGAACTTGACCCTGACCTGAACATAGTGACCTTTCTTAGCCAACTCTCTAACTGTTCGATATAAAAAATTGTTTCATGTTGTCGTAAGTTTAGTAATAACGAGTCAATACGAAGTGTTTGTATCTCACAGTTTTGGCGTTCTAAATCTTTTATCCAGACTTCTGAAAGGAATGAACTGTTCTAATACATTTGTGTTTGAAACTGCTTATGGTACACCGATAACCCTAAGCCTCCACCCCTGCTCAATCTCATATTACTCTTAAGCAAGCATCTTCCGAATACTGAGAACCTATTTGCAACTGGCTGCCTGTAACAGTGTTAATTTAGCAACAGTGTGGGTCGATTCATCTTTTCGATAAATATTCCTCACTTCGGCACCGGAGTCAAATAAGGTTTCTGTCATTACTGCAGTCGTTTGAGCTGAAGAACAGAAGGCTTGTCAAAGAGCGCCTAACAACTGTTGTCTTCACTGAGGATTACCTACCGCTTTCCCTTATATCCGTGGCTTGAATACACATCACCCACGTTTAAGAATAAACATGTTTAAGCGCCTGAGGATCATAACGTATATCTGTTTCTTTCCAACCAAAAATGGTCATATGTAGTGAAAGGAAGTGAGCACATAACGCATTGAGTTTGATACGAGATATGGCATGGATGTCCACACGAGGCCCAAAGCTACTTCGTTCTTAATCACCTTTACGTACTGCTAAACAGCGGGCATGGAGACAACGAATAAAGCGCTGGTTTTCAACATTCTTTCGATTAGGTTACAGATTCCAGCGATAGCGATAGTGCTGTTTAATAAGACTGAAGTTTTACGAGTGGACGGCGCGGGATACTTTATTGATAATTGCATGAAACTATAAGCCTCCATCTTCCGTAAGCTAAGTAGTTAGTCCTCATGTTAGAACAACCGGAAGAATTTACGGCTAGCAAACACAATGCTATAAATTGTCTGTTGAAATGGTTAGTGTTTCTGTCACTTTGCCTGTGAATGGCACAAGACGTATGTGTAGAAATTTTGTGGATTCCATCACCGGCTTCTGCGTTTTTGCTGAAAAAGACCGGAGAGCTTATGTATCCATCATGGTTAGTCGATTCGTAAAAATGACTTTGAATTGACCAGACCATAAGCACGAGTACGATAGGCAAAACACAAAAACTAAATGTTAAAAGCAAACCCAATTGGTCCAATGTCCTGTTCAGGAATTTGAAGTATAAATTATGTACACTGGATTGAATGTCACATATTTGATGTGGCAGTTGTGACCAAAATTACAGCTATAACTGAGTAAAGATCACAGCGCAGAATTTTTGCTGATAAACAAATTATGAACGACAAGAACCAGCCCACCTACGTTCAAAAATGATCTGTAAGGTGTGCGTTGAGCTTTGTGTTTGTCAGTAAGTAATTAAATGAGTGCGTCAGCGATACTCCCTTGGTTTGCATCGCCAAAAATCAATGTGATGAAATGTACAACGTAGGTAAAAAGTTAGTAGTGATCAAACGTAGTAAAACCACTCAAGGTGTGCCAAGTAGTATCTCCAAAATGAAAAGCTGAGTACCTCATTCCTTGAACATAAACTTGGTTAGATCATAGTTCGTAACCAAACAGCATCTCAGCAGTAAAGCGAGCTGCACCGTTATCTGGCTTAATTGCTGGGTTGTCTGGTACGCCTCACTCAAACTGTTTTGCTGTCATCCCCCATTTACTCAGTTTCTTTTTTCTTGCGGGTAGTTCTCAGCATCACCGTAAACTGTATGGATGATCTTGACCAGACTGGAGCGAACTTTGAACACCTTGTGTGGTGCAGTACTTT
This sequence comes from Paragonimus westermani, assembly GCA_008508345.1. Classification (NCBI taxonomy): domain Eukaryota; kingdom Metazoa; phylum Platyhelminthes; class Trematoda; order Plagiorchiida; family Troglotrematidae; genus Paragonimus; species Paragonimus westermani. Next base: position 101,382 of record QNGE01002376.1, read on the forward strand.
AACCGTTTGAAGTCATCTTTCTGGACTATATGAGAGCAGGTTTGTGTATAATCCCTGATTAATTACTGCTCAAAATGTTCCTAGACAGCTTGTATTGGCTTGGACCATAACCCGATGTCAATAATCTAACAATTAACATTGACACACTTCGGCAATTATTCAAGAATGACTATGGAAGTCAACGAAACGAATTCGCAGAATGCATCCGATGACATTTCGTTACAGATTTAGAGTACGTACAGTAGCCTATTACGTTTGTATAGCAAAATAGAAATGCTTGCCAGTGGACCACAGAAAAACCACTTATGCTCAGATCAACTTTGCACACACTCGCACACACATTAACTTCACCATAGTTAGTTAGTTGGTTAGTAAATAAGTAAGTAAGTAAGTAAGTAAGTAAGTAAGTAAGTAAGTAAGTAAGTAAGTAAGT